>JACJUY010001048.1:75091-157138 GCA_014220935.1 Platorchestia sp. MABIK | reverse complement strand
GGCAAGACTGCTTTCCGCAGTTTCTTAAATTGAGAACATTTTGTTCTTCTAAAAAATTACACTTTAATGCCGAAGTGGTTTTAACTTTTAATAAACTATTCGAGTACAATCTTCGAATAAAAACTATTCGGAGAACCTAACAATCCCCGAATAGAGCATGTTCTTCGAATAAAAACTATTCGGAGAACCTAACAATCCCCGAACGGAACATGTTCTTCGAATAAAAACTATTCGGAGAACCTAACAATCCCCGAATAGAACATGTTCTTCGAATAAAAACTGTGTCTCACCTACCCGCTTTTTGCGGCGAGAAACTTCCAGAACTAACTGGCACAGAACATAGTCTTATGCTGACACCCTAAGAATGCCAGTACACGCTGCACATACCAAATTTATGACAAGACAGGAAACAAAGACAGGAAATGCTCACCTCGACGCGATGTTCGAAGAACATGTTCCGGTGAACATCTCTTCACAAAAAGCCGGCTGGCAGGGCGTTTTAGACGACCCTGCAGCGGGACCGGTTTAGTTCAGAGCACATTTTTGAGTCGTGCGCCCCGGACCACTTCTCGTTTGCATCTGAGGAGGCAACCCGCGAAGGTCCCTCCTCAACTCCGGTCGGATCCGTCGCTGTGGCTTCGGACTCGCTCGGGCAAATAATGAACACATTATTTATGTTCAAAGTTTATCAATGTCGCCAGGAAAGTGAAGCATTCCCACCTTTGCCCCGCTCGTCATAAATAGGCAGCGTTCTTACTTTTTAGGCCAGTGTGCTATAAAACTGACCTAGTCCCTAAGTGTGCAAGATATGGGTTGTCTTGCACGGGACTCTGGTAAGGAGCAAGGCTGGATTTGCGACACAAGACGGCATCCCTATTTCTGACCTGACTCAATGACGCTTCTCAAATCTAACCTGTCTTGATACACAACGTAATAAAACTATAAATATTAATGCCAATTTCTCCTCAATTTTTTTAAGAACAAAAATTAGTATTCTAAATACTATTACTCCTTGAAATACTTTCATTTCATAACACACAAAAATTTGTTCCCTGGGCATACATCTTGTCGACGTGTTGCACAGAATCAGGGTGACGGTGAAGTGGGCAATCTTTTTCCTGTCCTGCGCTTATATCCGTTCCCCTCGAACAATGCGGGGTGGCTGTCCCGCGAAAATTTTTATGTCTCTGATTGGCTCGCCCGCGAGCGTCACCTCTCTAAGTGGTTACGAGTCCCACGCTTTCATCTTGTATTACTACGCACAGCCCGCTCAAATCCTTTTATAACCCCCCTAAATGGTGGTTTTTACATAAAAGACACAAAAATACAGTTTGTGCTGAAGTGTAATATAATGGACATTTTTTACTTAAATGGTGTATTTCTGTTGTATTATCATCTACAAATAATATGCATTCATAATTTCAAATCAGAACTGTGTTTTCATGTTATACATGTATAATACACACATGTATATAACATGTATTGTAATTTAATGTACATGTCTAATTGCATGTTATACATGTATAGTCGAACATTAATTTGTTATATGAAGACGGAATGCGTAAGTTTTGTTGGGGATATTTTACTGGGTTGTGATATATCTTGAAATTTGTAGGGTAATTTTATTGCGTCAGGATTTCGTTAAGCCGTTTAAGGTAAAAAGGGCCATCAACAGTTGTGTGTTTATTAAAAATGAGTCATTTTTGAGAAGAATCGTATCTAAAACCATCAAATGTAACCTAAAGCTCAAGCTCTTGTCCAATCTAGAGAAATGATGACAATACTCCGTATAGGTGCTGAATTGTAAAATTTCTTTCATGGAGCTTGCGTCACGATATATTTCTACCAGGACCAAAAACAATTCAAACTGCAGGGTACATCTTAGTTGAATTTTGAAATTGCCCATGAATCAAAACATCTTTTTTAGGGAGAGAGAGACAGTTGCGCTCATCAAGGAAGGACTGCCTTTGCCAAGCTCGTGCGAATAAACTCTAAATATTTATGTGATTTAATTTAATTACATTCCTTAATCATTCTCATTGTACCCGCAACTGGCTTTCCCTTCCATCTGGGGTGAGCTCCGTAGCAGCGGCATTTCAATTGGGGCAGGCTCCAAGCCTGACTTGGTTATTGTTAATCTTGTAATTTTCTTGTGTTGTTGATAAATTTTCAACTAATAATTGTATTTGTGTGTGACCCCCTCCTGTGGGTTACATAACCGAACGATGGCAATTTTGCCTCTAAAAAATTGTTATGCTGATTTGAGGGAAGAGAACAAATCTCTTAATGGAGATGGAGACTCACAGCAGGTTAATTTGGAGGAGAGGAGTGTTGGTCATTCACATCCCAGTAGTAACCTAGGAAACCCTGAGCTGAGTGTATGGATGATTCAATTATTTATGGAACTTGGTTTAAAACTAAACAACCAACGGTCCAGCAAAAGAGAAAGAGAAAACCTAGTTAGACAATCCTGACTTAGAATCTGAATGTAAAACATTGAAAAAGACTAGAAATTCTTCCTTTCTCAAGATTCTTGCCTACCATAAAACATTAGTAGCTCAGAGCAAAATGTGTACTCTATTTTTCTCTCAGCCTTTAGAATCAGCTGAATTTATTGTTGCCTCAAAAAGAAAAATGACCTTTGATTCTTTTGGAGTAGCCCAAGGATTAAAAGATGTACTTACCTTTGATTGTGTGAAAGATGTAAGACTTGATAAATGTAGAAATATTATAATTGCAGTAGAATTCAAAAATGCATCTCAGTCAGAGTTTGAAAAAGTCCTTAACATAGATTATATTGAAAAATTTGCTGTTAAATGTTACAATCCTCAAGCATAAACATCTGAAATATCCTAGGAAGTTATTGGCCCCATTGACCAGGAAGAAAACCTTGAAGACCTTATACCTCTGATCAAATATGACAATTTTACTTTGTACTTTGAAAATGGTAAGACCGCCTAAGTTTGTCAATAAAAAAGATCTAAAGGATTAAAGTAGGCTTTGCTGGAAAGAAAATCTCTAAATCCCTCAAAATCAAATTCATGTACTTTCCTGTCAAGCCATGCTTTCCTCCATCTTTGAGATGTTACATACTTCTGTGCCATGGTCACTTTGCCAGTGGCTGCACATCAATAGAGCATTGTCTCATATATAGTGGCAATCATGCAAAAAATAAATGAAATACTAGTGCAAATTGTGGTAGAGCTTCCGTGACAAGTTCCAGGTACTGCCCTCTAATTAAGATTTCTTTAGAGATTAGATCTCAAATAAAAGGACGGGCATCTTTTTTGGAGGCACGTAGGAAAGTTGCATCTGAAAGTGAGGTATCAATTAGAAATCCTCCTTGGATTGTGGAGTAGAAAATCATTCCTAAAGTCTGCATGAGTTTAGTCAAATTACAGGTGAGGAACCATCCTTCAATCATTACATTCCTGGCAGTCAAACTGCGATCAATATTTGCAACAAGAAAACGTATGCTCCACTGTTGAAGGGTGCTGAACCAAAAAAAGTGGTTCATGTTGATGTCCATCAGTTACAGGGATCTTATTACTTGCCACAAAGGGTTCCCAACTCCAGTTGTAATAAAGCTTGCTATAATGTATTGACAGATTATTCTGTACCCAATGTTAATAGTAATAGAGATAATAAAAATGTAGTGGCAGACAGTTTGGAAGTTAAAGGTGCTCGAGCAGACAGTGGCTCCTCTGTTAACTCAAGATCTTCTGTTGAGAAAATGATAGTCATATATGCAGTCCATGTTTGATAATCTCTTTATTTGTTTGGGTAAATTTATGGTAGAAGCTTTTTCCTCAAATTTAACTTTTGAAAACAAATGTGAGCGTGAACAAAATGCTAATCATTTTAGACAGAAAATAAGCAGTGAACTGTTGAATGATTACCAAATTCTACAGCCTCTCATGATGAATGTAATACACCCTCAAATTATTGTGTGGTCCCAGATAAAAACATTTCTTCTGAGTCCAGCCAAAAAAGCAGCTATCCTAAAACCAGCAGCATTCCATAGACAAATCCTGCTCAACGCAGAGAATCTAAACAGTAAAGACTAATCACGAAGAAAAAGGCAAAATAATTTTAAAATATATGAACCAGACATCCTCTGCTTGTGTCAGACTTGGATCAATGCTCACCAACCAAAATTTGTTGATTATCAGTGTGTGTGGCGTTGTAGAGCAAATTGTAATAGAGGTGGTATATGTTTTGTTATTAGAAATGATATTTAAAATTTTGTGAAAGAACTCCATCTCTTTTCTAATGGAAAGTTATAACTTTTATGTGTTAGCAAACTCTTTTCTCATGGGTATCTTGATCTTCTTAATGTATACAATCCAAATGTTCATATTACTGTTGATGAGTTTAATCATTACTTTGTACAATTAGATGAACTATTTATTATAATTGGTGATTTTAATGCCCATGCACCACTTAGGGACTCCAGACAGAGATGGAATGCCACTGGTAGGAACCATGTTCAATTTATGAATGATAATTTGCTGGGTATACTTAACCCTCCTGATCTTCCTACTTATATAGATGCCAAAATGGGTACATGCTCCACTCTCAATTTATGCATAGTTCCTCCAACCCTCTTGGCCTGTGGCTCCCTGCAAAGAGGTGCAGATCTTGGCAGTGACCATTTTCCCATTGAGTATTCCTTTGGTGTAGTACTTGAAAAATTAGATATTATGAACCCTCCAAGGTGGATCACCAAAGCAGCTAACTGGGCTGGTTTTCAGCAAGAACTGTGTCTCAATAAAATAGGTTTGACTCAACCATCTTAAGTTGATGAGCTAAATGCTGAAAGAACCCATAAACTTGTAAATGCTGCCCATGATAATGTCCCTAAAATCTCACCAGCTGGAAGAGTTACCTGCAGAACACCTTGGTGGGATCATGAATGTGCACTTGCAGTGGCAGAGACGCAGGTCCCGCAATGCTGTGGCTAAATCCCAACATTGGAAAATTTAAGCATTGTAGGAATGAGGCGTTTGCCAAAAAACATTATAAAACAGAAAAAGCAAAACAGTTGGAATAACTTCATTAGTGGCTTGGACTCCACCACTGGGGTGGGGGATCTTTGGAGACTAATCCGTTCAATGAAGGGTAGCACTGTAAGTCCACAAGTAGTGATAGGTGACATTGCAGAAGACTCAGCTGGTAAAGCATCTATCATGCTGAATTATTTCACCAGACATGAGATAAATGTTAGAGATAAGCATACTAGTGGAGAATACCATCTCCAGTATATCTTCAGTAGAAATAGAGGAGTCCAGATATAACTCAAGTCTAAAATTTAATGAACTTTATAAAAATCTGGAGAAAATAAAACAAACAAGCCCTGGATATGATGAAATTCTTTACATATTGCTACTGAAAGCACCTGATTCAATTATAAACCTTATCCTTTATGTGTCCAATCTTAGTTATTTTACTGGTTACTTCCCTAAGGCTTGGAAATTGGGTGTAATCTGTCCAATTAAAAAGCCGGGGAAAAATCAGACAACTCATGAGGGCTATAGACCCATAACCCTGTTGTCATGTTTGTCTAAGGTCATAGAGCATGTTATCAATAACAGACTGACCTCTTTCCTTGAAGCCAATAAAATGTTTTCAAGCTATCAAACAGGATTCCGTCAAGGATGATTTACATATGATGCCATGGCTCTATTTAAGAGTGCTATCACTTGTACTTTTGCCAGTGGAGGCTACTGTTTAGCAGTCTATATTGATTTAGAAAGCACTTATGATGTGTGGCATGCTGGTCTCCTTTATAAGCTGCTGAGATCAGAATGTGACCAGCGTACTCTTCTTTGGCTGCATTCTTATCTAGCAAATAGAACAGTTAGAGTGAGAGTCAGGAGTGTGTACTGGCAAGACAAAACTCTGATTTATGGCCTACTTCAGGAGGCAGTTTTGAGTCCATTGCTCTTTAATGTAATGTTGCATGACTTACCCTAGATGGAAAAAATTGAATGCATCTCATATGCAGATGATAACACTATCATCACAAATGGGGGTTCCCCGGAATAGATTCAGCAGACCATGCAGGAGTATTTAAATGCACTTACCCGGTGGCTCTCTAAATGGAAATTGCAGTAAATACAAATTAAACTAAGTATTAAGTTTTCACCAAAAAGAAAATTGTTCCAATACTCAACTTGAAGTTGAATTCCAAGATAATTAGTAAGACAGAAATGCAACGAGTGCTTGGGATTGTCTCTGATGCTCCAAAGCTTACCTTTTTTCCTCACTTAAATGATCTTGAAATTTATCAACAAAGATGTGTGCAAATACTTAGAGCTTTGTCTGGGATCTCCTGGGGAGCCTCACAAAAATTACTGTGACAAGTGTACATTTCATTTATAAGCAGCAAACTTGTACATGGCCATGTAATATTCTCAGAGTTTTTGAAAAGGAGCCTGGAGAAGCTTGAATTTGCTCAATAAAATTTAAAACTTGGCCCTCGGATGTATATTGAGAGTTGGCAAGACATCTCCTATATCTTCAATAGAGGCTGAAGCATACATTTGGCCTCTCAAGCTGTATTTGCATTTTCTCTATATTAGGTGGTGCTTGAGATACAGCAATTCTAGCAGTGACCCTTCTGAATTGGTATCAAAAATTGGTCTATTTGCTTCATCCTGTAAATGCTTCTTTTCCTCTAAAAGAGCTCAAATACAGCATCCGGTTTACCTTTCCTCACCTAGAGGTAAACACTGAACTCCCTGTTGCTGCATTTGAACTTTCCTCTCTACCCATTTGCAAATCCTTTCCGGATGTACAGTCTCTTTGTTCAGACGAGACCAATTGGAAATTTGAGGACTATGTTGTGATGCAATGTGGTGATTGCTACAGGGTGTATACTGATGGGTCTAAACTAGAGTCAGGTTCTACATCTGCTACCATGTACATTCTGCATTTGAAATTATCCACGGCTTGGTTGCTCAATCCTGGTCACTCAATAGTTGGAGCAGAGCTGCTTGCTATCCTGAAAGCAATAAAATTTATCAAATGTAATTTGCTAAACCAAAAAGTGATAATTTTTACTGATTCCAAAAGTGCCTTGAGTATTATTTGTAATCTTGTTAATCCAACATATAAAACTGTTAGTAGGAATATCCAAAGATTTCTGCATAAAGCCTCATCCAGCATCCAACTTCAGTGGGTTCCCTCTCACTCTGGAATAGCAGGCAATGAAATTGTTGATTAATGTGCAAAACTAGGCCACAGAAATTCTAAATCAGCTCTTACTCAGCTCAGTTATGAGGAGAATGTGAACCAACTAAAAGTGAGGATGATAGATCATTGGAGTGGGTGCTGGCAGAGACAGCTCTGGAAAAGGGAGATTTTATTTTGAGTTGAGCAGGAAGCCAGAGTTTTGATTAGATGTCAACCTTGCAAGGAAATGTCAATGTATTGTTAGCCGATTCCGACTCTGTCACGTTGGTGTCTTTGCTCACCTGGATGGATTTAATATGTACTCTAGCCCATTGTGCTTGGAGCGCTCCACTCCTCAGATGATTGAGTACTTCCTGTTGGTATGCCCAAGGTATGCCCTGGCTCGGGTGAATCTTACCATGTCTCTCTAGATTCAATCTGGAACTCTGTCTTGTAAATGGTCTTGGCTGTGGTAATTACTCATCTTATGTTTGTGCAAGGATTCTCCATTCCTTGATTGGCTTCATAACTTCAACAAACAAATGGAAGACTTTGTGATCTCTTTAATTAATTTATGCATGTGAGATTCAACATTTGAAGTGTACCTGACTTTTTCTCTACTCTTCAGAGCTGCTTGTGCTCTCAAATACCCCTACATTTAGCACGGACTTCTGCTGTAAAAAATCCATCGACTTTCAAGATTCTCCTGGATCCCCCCTGAAGAAGAAAAAAAATAGATCTTTTATGTCATATTTTGCTTGGGAGTAAAATATTTTTCTTTTAATCATAGAACATTCTCACCATGTAGCGTGATAGTGAGCTTGCAAGAACTCAATTTTTCACATAATTTTTTGGGATTTAGAAACCATAATTGCAAGGCTTCTTGTGATATGAGTATAACAATTGGACTATTAAAATTTATGCCAAAAAAATTTACCATTTTTAAAAACTTCTGTTATTCAAAGAGAGAACCTTTAATTATTAATTTCCTGCCAATGCCAAACAATTCAAGTATCGGTAAATGTTAAGGAGAACTGACTAATTGATTTTTGAATTGTTGTTGCTTGTATCATGGTAATTAGATCCAAATAAACAACTTTTATTCTATGCACTTTCCTGGAAAATGAGTATTTAACGAGTTATATCAGTAGGTTAGCTGGGTTTAGACAGAGGGTGCTTTCCCAGGGGCAACGTCCTCTCTCCCTCCCCGCCTCTTCAAAAAACCCTAAACCTCCGATCTGATGCCTCCCACCCGTTCCCCATGGGTGTTGTTGCTGCCACCCTTCATGCTGGAAAAACTCAGGATCAAGTGGGCGACAGACTTGGCAGTGCGCTATTGGCAGTCTTGCGAGTAGGGTGTACTTCTCAGCTGCTCTGTCGTCATGTCCTCATGCCTAATTCCAATCCAAGAAGAAGTTTCCCCCCCGATCTCGAAAAGTGTTCGAGGGCTAAATTTTTAACATTGATAGATTTATTGAAAGCAAGGTATCAGTCTATTTGTATATATTGTACCTGTAAATATAATTTCTTTATTAAGTATTATCACTTCTAGGTTGCCGATTTTGAAATGATCTGGTGCTCAAAAAGTTTTCCATTTAATTCAAAAGTACGTACCTGTTAACAATCGTAACACAAATTGTTCGCTGTTATGCTATAATTAACACAGGATGGCTTGTGAAAGGACTTGGACAGATATAATTTGTGTAACTTACTTCTGTTTCCTGTAATCATGCTCTATCTTGAATTTTTAATTTAATTTTTGTCTCTATATATATATCTGCTGTGTTATTACTCCTTCGTGTATTATGGTTAAATAAGAAGCCATATCTGCGCTAAGTTTTATTGATTCACCTTCATTGCTTATTAATCTAATTGACACATTCGTTTCTGCCAAGGCACTTGGCCTTCGTTCAAGAAGTAATTCTTGAATTCTTCACAAATACGTTGATCTTCTTTTGCCGGCCTCCGTGGAATAGTTTGCAGATTAAAAATAGTGTCCTCTTTTCTGCACGTACTTTGAATTACATTTCGACATCCTCACTCAGTCACAGTTACTGCTGTGGGCAACTCACCCTCCGTCTAAATGCAAGGGGGGAAGCCTGAGCAGGTGAAAGGGGTAGGGTGGGGGCGTCACCCTGGGGAAGAAACCCTCTGTCTAAAGCCATCTTTACCGCAATTCTATCCTTTCAAGCAGGGAAAATTGTTTTGCGAGGAGACTCCGATAGAATCTCTGCTTCGACACGCTCGAATGATTGTTACATTAAGTTATGTTAAGTTGCGTTAGGTTACTTTAGGTTGGGTTAGATCAGTTTAGTTTTGTTACGTTTCCAACATAACTTGTTAAATACTCATTTCCCCTGGAAAGAGCATAGAATAAAAGTTGTTTATTTTAATCCAATTAGCAAGATACAAAACACAAGAATTCAAAAATTGACTTGTCAGTTCTCCTTAACATTTACCCAAGTGTCTTTTTCCACTTGTTTTGAAACATTAACTGACATCTTGGGACTTGCAGCTTAATAACTCGAGCATTTTATTTCAGATGATTCCATCTCCAAAGCAGTTCTCAGTTTGTTGAATCAATGGCTGATATTGGGAAGCCTGATGGTGCAACTCCTGCTGTCAAGTGAGGAATGATTGATTGGGAATAAGACCTTAATAGTAGTATTACTTCTGCTAAATATATTTCATGACCATGTTTGAAATGTCCATAGTAGAATTTTACCTTAACTCGTTTTTTGTAGTAAAATAGAGAATAATTAATGTTTAATTATGCAAGACTTGATTTAACAATTGGTTGAGCAAAAATAATAAAATACCTAATTGAATGTAACACTTGGTTATCAAAAGTTTAAATTTTGTAATAGTATTCAGACATTTTCATTATTTTTATTAAATTTTGAAAAACAGTTTGATACTCTCTTTTCTGAATCAACAGGTCTCTTCAAAAATAATTTAACATCTTCCTTTTTTTTAAATATTAAAAGCCAAAATAGAAGTTTAACAAAGTACAAAGCTGATACCTTTAACAGGTCAATATCATCAGCTGCAGGTGATTTAATAGGTCTTTGATAGCTCCACAGTCCATATTTGCTAAGAATAATTTATAAAATAAGCTCTAATTTTCATTCTCTCTTGAGAATTTAAGTAGCTGGGAAGTTACACAAATATGCTTGAAGATGTTTTGAATATGCTTGATTGCAGACTTGCTCAAATGCCTTCTAGAAAAATTGATTTTCCAGCATCCTACTAATGTGTAAGGTGATGGTGGTATCATGTTATCAGTTGTTTCATGTGTTCCTGTTCAACAGACGAGGGCCAGCCCGTGGTAGAGGTCGAGCCACTTCCCGGTTTGTGAGACCACCAAAGCCTTCGTCCAGTGGGGATGGCAGTGATGCAGGTAGGTAATCTGCTTACAAAGATTTACTCTTGATATTAATTTTACAACAATGACATTGGTTTTAGCCTAGGAAAATTTTCTAGCATTTTAAATTGGGAATGTGTGAGGATAATTGTCCCTTTGATTCACTCACTTAAATGCTCAAAATTTCTCACAAAATGCAGTGGTTGCTGTAGTTACTCCCTAAAGTACTGCAATTGAGGGAAATTGCTTCGTAGATACTCTTGTTTTTTCTTTTGAAAGGAATCTTAGGTGAATCATTTTGTTAACATTTTATAGCTTATTTCACAAGAAGTAATGAACTGGTCTCATAAACATTTGTTTTGTTTGTTAATTTTAGTTCTTGTTGTGGTTGTGTGATTTAGCAGTTATAATTTCTTGATGTTGAATGTATTTTGCTTGGGTTATTAATGAGTGAATGAGGAGTGTTAATGTACTGAGGAATTGGTATGAGCACAGAGAGAAGATTTTGTGAAGCTGGGATTATTTGATTGCATTGCGTGCTCTGCATGTGTGGAATAAGGACTGCTGAATGAAAAATAGTACTGTGTTATTTGCTATCACTTTGTTTTCTTCACAAGTTTTTCAATACTATATGGTTCTTTGTCCATTCCGTTGTTTTGGTTGAATAAATGGTTCAGTTTGACATTCATATAGATAATCAAATATGCATAGAAACTTTGGAAATTGAATAACAAAACGCTGAAAAACAACAAACAAGATAGTGTATTATCCAAAGTAAACCATTTGTTAAACTCCAACTTACCAATCAACTACTGTACATAAAAAATCAATTGAGTCTAAAATAATGCCTTAGGAAATTGAATTATGAAGTGCTAATGGATAACAAAAAATACCAAAAAAATAAATACATGTATAAATTTATTTGTAATGGAATGAAAATTTTGGCCATGAAGGTGCACAAGCAATGTCTAGAGATTGGGAAATTATTGGTGGAGACCAAAGTAAATGGTGAATGCTCATGGGCCTGTGAAGCTTTGATAAGGTTGGCTAGGCCTCATGATCAACCAAGATATGGGAGAAATTTGCAGGAAATGCAGTATAATCCTGCAAGAGTATACCAGCAATCCTTCAGTGGGTGATTTGGAAAGAGTTTCATCATGAGAGATCTAGATATGTGAAGGTGTGCCAATATTTCTGTAAAATTTAAACCATTGTTGACTGTACCATCACCAGTATTTGCAATAAAGAAAATCAGAATTCTACCCTTTGGTTTTGATAATCAAATGTTTTATACTACCTTTCTAATACCATTCCATGAGCTTATGTAATGAGGGTGAGTAAAAGTTAATCATTACTTTAATTTTTTAGTTAAACGTTTTTAAGCAAAAAAGTCTCACACTATTGTCAATATTCTTCAGAAAAATTTTTGTTAAGCTACACTTCTTTTCCAGCAAGTTACCAGCTTTACATGCCTTCCATTGTGCACTCTTTATTGTTCTGAAAGCCATATTTGTTCCACATGTTGCTATGCTTGTCTGCCCTCTTGGACTTCTTCTTGAGCGAAGATTTACCTTTGCAAGATAACACCGTACATGCATCGTGGTAGACTTCTCCACTGAATTTCAGCACTTAGCACGCTCTAGGTTGAACCACACATCATTGTTACTCAATGGTGCAAACGGATAGTGAAGCTGCTATGCTCACATCGTCGTAGATGGCAGGCAACTCTGTAATGTAATCGTGTTGGAATTCTTCTCCAGGGTTTCCTTTCAGCAATTCAAAATAAACCGAATGTATGCAACATGAAAAACGTGTTCCAATTAAAAAAAATTTTCAGTTAAAATCAGTCTGAAAATTGCACTCATGTGAGTGCAAAGGTGATTCTGATGCTGATTTTATAATCACTTCTCATCCTGAATCTCTTCTGCCACAAAAGCATGAATATTACTTTTTTTGTGACCTGAAAAGGTCGTTACTCTGGGGGCTTATTTTGATATCTCTGATTCAGGCTTATATCTCCATGTGTAATCATTTTACTGACTCTTGGGCAATGTCTACTTTGTCGAGACCTTTCTCTTAACCATGTTTGTTTTAGGGAGTTAATGTATATTGGCATGATTTAAATTTGGAGAACGTTATGCTCTGCCGAAATGGAAAGATGAAAAAACGTAAGGTTTCTCGTGGAGAAATTGGAGAATGTGTGCCAAATGTTGACTCTTCTAAGCTGTCTTTAATGTGATGCAGCCATTACCAGAAATCGGAAAACGTTTCATCAGATTTGAAAGTTTAATCGTGAATTGTCATAATAGTTTCCATGTATGGTCTAGAAAAATCTTTTGTGTTTGAGTTGAAGATTGGAAGAATGTAGGGCCACCACATTTGCTAATATGACGGGAAATTTTGTGAAATCTTATGGTACTCCAAGATCTTAAATACACGAACTAACATCATAGTTTGTTCTCCTTCTCATGGAATTTATTCTTCGAAATATCCATGGTGCAAACCAGAAATTCAGCCAATTAGTCCTAAATCTCGTTTCACCAATTCCTTTGAGTGACTTCACAGTAACTTCATTCTTTAGTCACAGAATTATAAATCGTTTGTGCTGATATTTGTTATTTGAGTTATCAGATATATTCAAGGTATTAATTGACTTTAAATGTTGCTGTAACATTTATAATAAGTCCCAGATTTAGCGAGATTTTTCTGTATCAAATCTGGGAACTTAGAGTGGACGAAAAAACAAAGATCTGGTCGGCAAAAACGAGCTTGCCTCTCTCATGAGAGCACATGTGCGTCTGTGGTTTGTGGTAAACGCGAGCAAGCCAATGCAAGCAAGCACAGATGCCTCTTGGTTAATCTTCTAAGCCCTGGTTTAGGGGAAATACACGTATATTTTTTGACCTATGTAAAAAAAAACTTGCTCCAGTTGGCAATATTTATGAAATGAGTAAGTATGAAAATAAGATTTGAATCTTGTAATTGCATATGTCATCAATAGAAACAACGTTCTGATTAGGATCTAATCAACTTATGTATGTGTTCCTGCTGCAGTGGTCACAGTCCGCAACAACAGGCCTGTTGTACGAGGGTTTGCGGACGCTGGCGTTTTGTTCGATAACAAGAAGCCCTTCAACAAAAATGAGCTGCATCCGCATGAGGTGAAGTCTGCCCGCAGGAGCGGGATGCTCAACCTCTCCAACCGCGGCATGGATGAAGGTACGCTACTTGTTGCTGCATTGTGTTTTTTATATTTTATCTCATGTTCTGTCTGGTTAACATTGAGCGTTTCATAAGGTGTGAATGTGTGTTTCCCTCTGAACTTGAATTCTAATTAGCTTCATGAGATTTGTGCGCCATAAACTTCACTTAGCAACGGGGCCAGTTAGTGAGATCATAGCACAGGAGGCCCTCAGTTCACGTTAGAGATCCGTTCTTAAAATGTGTTGTAATTTAATGTTAGTCGGAACACACCTAAACACCAAACGTGCGTACGTGCATACATATGTACTAAAGTCACTCACCTATGCTAATGCAGTAGAGGATGTGCATTATACTACAAGTTATTATCTAGGTTCTAGGACATAACAAGAAACTTCCATGACATGAAAATAGAACTAGGATCAGAAAACGCAAGGAAGTCATGTGTAAGTATAAAGTATACAAATATTGACTGATTTATAGGAGATGGCGTTGCATCCACGATACGTCGTAGGTTGGTACCGTCATTAACCCAGGACCTTCTATACTTGGAATATTTCTCATTTCGCTTTTGTTATAATGAAAAACTTCCTGTTTTTCCTTTCCTAGCAGCTATGAGCGGTGTCCACAAGTCAGCTCAATCGCCTGTTGGTAGCTGTGGACATGTGCATTTCTAACTCGTGTGTTGCTCATGACAATCAAGACTTTTGTTACTAGGAAGAATAGGTTGTCTCCCAAATCATTTAGTCTCGCATATTCATGTCCTAGTAAGTTTCTAATGCTCTAGTTATTTACTCTTCAAAATAAATTTTTGAAAACCGATCGAGGTAGGACATGTTTCTGAATGAAATAAACAGGTACGCGCATCTCGCGGGAAAAATGGTGTAATTTTATGCCAGTGCGCTGCGATTATACTCGTGGTGAAAAACTGATTATTTTTTCTGAACAATTAAAAACTGATGAAACTGAACGATTATACTCGTTCTATACTCGAGAAAGCATTGAAGATTTACAGCAGGCTTTGATATTTTTGGGAAACGCAATTAAAAATTAAAGCTGCGTAAACTTCCCGGACTGATTGCTCCTCTTGGTTGCTAGTGCTTGCTCTCAGTGTAAAGCACAAATTTGAGTTATAAAATAGACTTTGTGTTCTCTTCTCAAAACCAAAATGAAGTAGTCGAAAGATTGGTAAAACTGTTTTTTTTGTGTGTGTACAATGATTTTTCAGCTATACATCTGCAGAATATTTCTGCCAGTAGCCTCAAACAATGCAACTGAAGTGGCGAGTTTACGCATAGAAAATGTGGGCACTCTTTCTGCCTACCATTCTTGAGATTTGGAATCTTCCTCTAACTATTCTGATTCGAACTTTTTCTTACTAATCTTAACTTGGCGCTTTGCAAAATTCAAGTTATTTTCAATCCTCACACCACTGACTAACGTCACTCTGGGTCACTTCCACCTAAATACTAATAGTAAGAGATTTTATGTTAGAGCTCCCAGTGTTAAATTATTTAGTAGGAGAGTCCTTCTACGGGTGCCGGTTGATAGATATTTTGGTTGATATAAATATTTTGGTTGGTTGACATAAAACGTCACCGTTTTATAAAAGTCCCTGTCTTAGGGATTTCTGAGGGCCGTAGGTTGATTTCAAAGAAGCCGTATTTCTTAAGCTCGTTATCTCTTAGGAACCTTCCTGATTTTTTTTCAGGGATAAGAAAGAAGTTAGTTTACTGACTGATTATTTATTATGGCGAGGTTTTTCTTTACAGTTCTTCTGTTCGGCGATAATTTTCAATCTTTTTTCCAGCGTTTTCGAGCTGAATACAAGCTTTGAAGATGTCAAGCTGATTTCAAGCTTTGGAGGTTTTGAGCTGATTTCAAGCTGCGCCAAAGAAGCTGATTTCAAGCTTCGCAATTTCGAGCTGAGCTAAAACAAGCAAATGAAATTTTGAAGTTTGAGACGGAAGTATGTTTTGCAAGTATCGGTGATACGCGAGCTCAGTTATTTGCGAGAAGAATTATTTTCCCTCCGTAGAACAGAGGCATCAGTCGACTTATCTTTCCGATGGCCTAGCACTCAGGGAGAATGTGTGAGGTCCCGAGCTAAAGGTTAGGTAGGCCTTCCTTTTGTTAAGTAGTTTTTTTGTTACTAACCATCTTTTTTTTTGTTTCCCTGCTATCCTTTTTTTCAGGACTTGCTACATTTTCCTTCAACTTTTATCATGTTTCCTAAAGTTTTTTCACAACTTACTGTTTCTATTCACCTTTTGCATTGCTTCCGCATTTCATCAAGTTCATACTAAATGATGCCTCCCTCTCATTGGAACGATTTTGTTGCGGTTAGAGAAGCTCAAACTTGCATCTAATCTAAAGTTTTAGTTACCGTCATTCATTGGTGTGTTTAGGCTGAAAAAATTATCTATAAAAACGTAACTCGTAAATATCTTTACGAGTTAAATAACTAGTATGTTTTTTGTACCTTGACAAAGAATGGTCTTGCCCTCGACTTGCTTTAAAGTTTTATATGTTAATGTCATGTTCTTTTTAGTAACACCAATATTCTTCATTCATTACCATTTGAGGTAGTGTTAGGGGGTATAGGTTAACTATCATATTTATTGTGGAAAATGCTTGTGTGTATTAGCTATCGTAGTGTCGTTAACGACGCACGACAGTTGTTACTGTAACATGCATCCCTTTGGTGCAGTTCCAGCAAAGGTGTTCCGGTTGCACGAGGTGGAGAGCTCAGAGGCAAAGCAGCTCACGCTGAACATGAGCATGGATAACAGCAGCGACGACCGGTGGTGGGAGAGCGTGGAGCTCACCAAGCTCTACCTCAACAGCAACTGCCTCGCTGCCGTGCCTCCCGACATCAAGCAGCTGCCCTGCCTCACCATACTAGATGTAAGCACCCTTATTCAAATGCACGCGATATTAATGCAGTATCAATAGCGGGACCTGGCAGTGGCTCTGGAGCGACGCAAACTTCATGTCTGGTTTTACAGCAGATTTCTTCCACCGAGGCATCGTGTGTTAGGGGTGATTCACCATAGGTCTGGTCACGTTCTATTCTCGATCCAGAGACGGTCCGGGCCAATATTGTTTAATGCATTTCAGTGCAAGCATTCACACTGGCAGTGTCGTTCAGGTCTCGTACCAGTCACGCTCCGGTTGCGAGACCGTCAAGATATTTTGACCGCAGCAAGAACGGAGTGAGACCTGACCGGCACTGTCAGTGTGAACTGACAATGGGGTCCGGTCCAGTCTGTAGCCTAACCAGCAGGATAAATATGATTTGTCTGCATTATAGAAAAATAGTGCACAAATAAATAGGAAACATTTTTTGTGTTTTGTGTATTTATTTTCTTTCTTTTAAAGGCATACTTAGTAGCTCAGTCATTTACGGCACTACTGGGATAACACTTGACCGCAAAAGCAGTGAAGTCCCGATGTTCGAGTTTCAATGGAGCTGTGGTGTGCATGAAAGAGAAAATCTCAGTCAGCGGATTGTAAAGGTGGTTGCCTGCGAAGTTACTGAAGTCTATCCTTGGGAGGGGAGGCTTCCCGATAGTTAATGGTCTATCAGCCTTCATGCCTGCCCTGAGTGTGAAAACTGGGAAATTTCAGGAGAAAAATCTTTCCACTGAAAGGTTAGTGACCAATGCTGGCATTAATGTGGCTAGTGACCTCTGCTACACTCCAGATGCTGGGATAAAACGTAGTGCATCATATAGAAAATCTTAATTAATCCTTGAATATCAAGGAAACATTCGAGTCACTCTTTTTTTTTGTCTTAGAAATACGGTCAATCTTTCTGTTGGAGTGATTGCTTCTCTGTTTGTCATTTTTATTTTTCCAGTCATCTTCAATTTTTTGATAGAATTTTTCATATATTCCAATGTTCATTCGAAAATATTTAAAAAAATTTAGTCTCATCATCAATAAGATGAGGATATAACATGTGAAACTCTCATTCACTCTTTCGCTCCCAGGGGGACAATGTGAGGGCCCGAACTAAAGGTTAGGTAGGCTTTCTTTTTTGTTAAAATAACATAGGTTTTTGTTTTGTTACGGACCAACTTTTTTTCGGTTCACTGCTGTCCTGTTTTTTCAACACCTACTACTTTCTTCTTCAAATTTGATCTTGTTTCATGAACTTCTTTCTCATCTTACTGTTTCTATGCCCTTTCTGCATAGATTCCACGTTCCCTTAACTCCATAGTAAATGTTGCCTTCTTCCTTCCTCTCTTTGGATCTCATTTGTTGAGGTTAGGGAGGCTTAAACTAACTAATATTCTAATAATCTAATCCTTCACTCTTTCTATCTTTTAGCATAGGATGAACCCACAATCTCTTCTTTCTTTGCATTCTTTCTTCTTCATCATCTAGTGCAATTGCTCTCACTGCCAAATCGGATGAAGAAAAGTCACACATGCTTCGCCACTGATGATACGGAAGGGACTGACGCGAGAACGGTCCGTGACCAGACCGAACATGTGAATGCACCAGGGCTGGGAATGAACCGTGACTGGACCGAGAATGGAACGTGATCGGACCTATGGTGTGAACCAAGCCTTACCGCAGTTATTACGTTGGTTTACTCCACTGAGCGGCACTCAACTGCAATGAATTGCTAGTGACAACTATTTGCTTACAGTGGCTCCAGACAGAATGTGCTGCAGTAACTGTAGTTTTCAATGTACTGAACTGGCAGTTTTCGAAATCGATTTGTTGCATCGTGAACTATTAGCCAATTTGTACCAGCACCAAACTAAGCTACTCACTGAGCTAAACTGCAGCAAACCGATGGGGACACTGCTCTCCTTTTTAACTAGACTGTGCTGTTCTTAGTATCGCTCATGTTACTTTTAACTTCAACAGATCATGCATCTAACTAATATTGAGTTGTTGGAAGTCCCTGTTAACCCATTCCGTACCACCCATCGAAATAATTTATCCAGATTGGTGAAATTTGCTGTAGTAGCTAGTTTAGGTCCCATTAAGAGACAAACAAAGCGATTTCGCGTTACGAGTTCTGAGTAACGTGTTACGAGGTGGGACTTTAAAGTCCCAATGGGTTTCCGAGGGTTCATTCCTTCATTGTCAGAACTTTCTAAGGATGAATGAAGCGATTGAAATGGAGTTTCCCGTTTACTGTAGGAATGAAATTGCACACACACTACATTTTACTGCACTTTTACTTATTAAACACAAATTATAGTCTCATAAAATGTTTATTTATGTTGAAAAAATAAAAACTGCATTTTACCTTTTAGAAAACAAATTGCACACACATAACATTTTGCTGCACTACTCGTATCACTCGTAGAACTCCCAGAAGCAGTCGATTTAGAGGAACATATTTCGCTTGGGGTAGAATAAGTGGAACTGTTGACGTAAGGGCGCTCATCCTCTGTGCACTTCTTGCACCTTCCCCTGTGCCCCTTCTCGTGCTTCTTGATGCGGTGGCTGACGTTGTCGTACCTCACGTCGGTAAAGGGTTTCGTGAACATCTTCAGCTTATTGTCTAGCGGCGTAGACACACACATCGGCCTAGGGTGAAGGGTGAGGGAATACTTACCGTATCACCTGACGAGCCCCTCCACCAGATTCCTGACAAAGTTGAGATGGGTGCGCTGACGCTTGTTGAAGGCAATGCCATGTGCCTTGAGGGCTATGTTCCCCAGACGCCAGGCGTTTACGGTCGCTACATTGATGGACCAGGGGCAAAGCCAAACCACCACTTCTTTTTCTTGACTGAGCAGTGGTACAGGGCCACCATCCAGTGGTACAGGGTCTACTTACTGACCTGCACGTTGATGAGCGATCAAGTCAGACCTGTTGATGAAGACCTGTTCGCAGGCTTTCTTGAAGTACCTTTTGGCTTACCCTTGGGTGGGTTCATCGCCCCTTCCTCGGCTTTCTTGGTCACGTTGTGGATGTTGGTCGCCACGTAGACAGCCTGTTATCCCTCCAGACCGTACATACCTCGTCCTCCTTGTACACACACCTAGAGGCGCCCCTCTATCATCTAGGCAGTTTTAGCATCGAGGAGGGGCACGCGGTGGAGCTTGTTCTTTCGGTTGGTCCTTGTCCTGCCAATGCCGAGGTTTGACAATTTCTGCAGCAGAGGAAAGGAGGTGAACAAGTTATCGAAATATATCGCAGAGCCTCGCTGCACGCCGGCCTTCTCAACTAAGCTCATTACCATGTTAGGACCCCGTCCGAGCCCAATGTCGAGGATAAAGGTGTCGGCCCCGAAGTAGGGCTCAAAGTACAAACCCAGGCCGTCAGCTGGGCGGATGACCCACACCTTGAAGCCGAACTTGATTGGCTTGCCCTGATGAACTGCTTTGTGTTGTGGCGATCAGAGTTGGGGATCATTGACTCGTCGACGGAAAAAAAACGGAAGAGGTTGGTGTGTTTGGAGGCCTGTTTGTTGAGGTTGTTGAAGATTGGCCAGACTTTCTCTTACCTGACATCGTTGGCTTGACCATTGTTGGCATAGTGAAGGCAACTGAGAATCCCTTCAAATTTGATTTGTCTAATGTTTTTCGCAACAATCTTGTGGTACACGTCGTCCCTCTGCTCTCAGTAGAGGTGGAGGGAGGGCAAAGAGTTGTACCCAGAGAGCAGTATGACCCCCCACTTGACGATACGCACATTGTTCACGGTTAGACCGTTCTGCCATTTGGCCCATGTCTTGCTCTTGGGCTGCTCGGCATAGAGCCTAGGCTGCTCAAAGACCTGCTCCATGAACTCGTGTGGCATCATCTATTTGTAGAACCTTAGGGGAGAGTCAATAACGATGCTCTGAAGGTGCTGCCAGTTTGGGTTATTCTCGTCCAACTTGAACTCAAGGATCCCTGTGCCAACCTTCCTTTTGTCCTTATGCCAGCCGTCATCGTTAGGTTGATGCAGCCAGTGGTCTTTTGCCCTCAAGAGCACGGCCATCTCGGGTATGACGGGCTGCATGTGCAGCTCTGCCTCGACAAGCAGTTGCATCAGCTGCCTCACTACTCTCCTTCTCTCTGGTCTCTGTCTCGTTATCTTCCAAGTGATCCCCTCTGGCGGGACTGGTGTCACCCTCGTCGTCAGTGTCAATTCCCTTCATGCCAATAATCTGGGACGTCTTGGTGATCCCGTTGTCCGCTTCAGGAGGAGCAAGTAGAATGAAGAGAGGCAAGACATCTGGGTTCACAGGCTGAACATTCTCATCATCCTCGTCACTGTCAGTGTCGCCAATCTGGTCAGGCGGTTGGTTGCAGGTACACTAGGGACTTCTCTGTGTTCTTTTCCTCCAACACGTCGTAGGGGGCGAACAGCAGGTTTAGATTTTCATATTTAGTGAGGTTTTTCAACTTGAAACAATCATACTGCATGATAGAACGTTTGGTCAAAAAAGGAAGACTTGAAAAAAGCGAAAGAAAAATAAAATCACTGAGCCCTCGGAAACCCACCGGGACTTTAAAGTCCCACAAATTTCAATTGATGATTATCAGCAAATAAATAAACTTTTCATTATAAAACTTTTTATGGTTAAATACTTGGTACAAGACCTATCAATGAGCACAAAACCATTAGTTAAAATTATTCACTCGTATTAGAGAAAACTTAACTTTCCAGCCGCTCCCAATATTCCTTCATTTTGTGCGATATTCTGAAGCTCCGTGTGCAAAGGGATGACGTCACTTCGGGCTGTAAGTCTATAAATAATGAGTTCTTCTATCTCTCTTGGCCACTATATTATCACTGTTCGTAAAAAACATCGAAAAACATTGAAATATTTATGTTAAAAAAGTAGGACTTTAAAGTCCCGATGGTACGGAATGGGTTAATTTAGCAATGGTCCAGAATTGATGTAAAACGGATGTAGACAATAGATGTATGGGTAGTTGATGAAATAAAATGTTATAGATTTATAATTGTTCAGTGTGAATACCATCTTCTCAGTGAATTCCGTGTGTGGTAATACCTTTACTCGTCAAGTCTGTCAATTGCACGTTACGAGAACTGGCGTCCACCGAAAGACCCTGGTAGGTTTACTCCAGTTATAGACAGCCCTTAGGGACTTCTGTGTTTCGTGTCCAGTACCCTCTTCTTTCAATTTCCATGCCTGAAAAGTCCGCAAAATTCAACAAATTCTTGTGAATATTTTAGGTCCCCTTTATCGAAGGTTGTTAGGAAAAAGTGCAATGAATTATCAGGACATTTAATGATAAATTTGCGCACAGATCGGCCGATGTAATTAAGAAGAAGCTTGGCTGCTTAAAAGGTAAAAGAGCTCCTTCCCAGAATGGTAGCCTAGTCTATCGATCAAAATGTAAAGGTTGCCTTGTTTTTAAATTTGTTAAATTGGGGAGACGAGAAAAAATTAGTAGAAATGAATTGACGAGCAGCATAAAAAATGGGCATAGGGAAGAATGTGCTATCGAGCGTTCATTAGCATTCATACGTGTAAAACCATTCTTTTGATTCAACGATGTTCCGACTAGTGTTAATGAATGCTCAATCAGGGTAAGTGAAGCGTGCCAGTGTCTACGAACCTAACCAACTTAATCGATATCTAGATGTCCAGCCCAAATTTCTTCCTTTGTTCAATGAACGCTCATAATTTGTAAGCAACATTGGTATAAAAATTATATGAGAAAATTTTCAATTTTTATATTACGAGTAGGTTCGCATCAGCAGCACTATAGGTTACGATGGCTGGTGCAAATTAAGCCAATAGCTTGGGCTACAGAATGAATTTCATGTTAAACTGCACCTGCAAAAAAAATCAATATGAGTTTACTGTCTGTTTTAATTATCAAGAATTTTGATTACCACGCTGATAAATTGAAAGGATTTACGAATTTAAAAATCATCGACTCACGGATTTACAAATTACTTACTTTTGAATTTACAAACTGTTGAGATCTACGTTAGCGTGTGGAGTCGGTGTATATCAGTGGTATTCATTGCGCAGCGGCTCTCGAAAAATATGTAAATACGTTAATTAATATATAACTTATATAATATACGCTAACTTGCAGTAGCTGCGGCTCTCTCAATCAATGCGTTTAACCGAAATGGCTCTCCTGCAAAAATTAGTGAATAACACTGGTGTAGATGGAGGTGGCGTCTCTGACGTGAGTGATAACCTGCTGCTGGGTGTCAGTTACCTCGTTGCGTTCGTCGCTCACGACAAATAGCTTCTGTTGACTTGCCATAAAATAGCTGTGTTTGAGGAATCCAACACGGAGTGTGATCGTGTAAGAATTCGTCTGTTGACTGTCGTAGGAACACTTGCCTTCCTCTGTACACTGCCACACTGCAACTGGGTGACTGTTGGGCAGCGAGGCGCCAGGCACGCGGGACGGGATGCGTCTCGCTGGTGCCAATGGCAACATAGCACTCAGCCAATCGCCGTGCTCCTCAGATACGGTGCAGTTGTCAGGCTGTGTTCATTGGTTACCAGTGTTGATGTTGCACAGTCAACCAATCACCGAACTTCAAAAATGTGGTGCAATTCTCAGGCTGTGCTCATTGGTTACTGGTGTTGATGTTGCACAGTCAACCAATCCCCATGCTCTTCGAAATTGCGCAATCTTGAAATGTTGTTCCGTTGCTACTGGTTACCAGTGACTTTGTGCAGTACAGTTAGCCAATCATTTCAAGGTAGTGCCATCACAAACTAGTTCATGCTGAAAAAAATTTCTTGCAGTTGGTATTGAATTTTTAAACCATCATTTAAGCGGTGCAATGTGGTGTAGTTATTGTAATGGTATTCTTTGATTCTATTTCATAAACAAAATATAATTTCAAATTTGCGATTCCCATTCCATCTCACCGCATGAGAGCTGTCGGAGTAATTTAAACCATAGTCTGAACTGCTCTCACTCTTTCAGCCTGTTGCGTAACATAATTTGCATTAAAAGTGAAACTCAAATTTTGATTTTTACCAATTAAATTCCATGGAGCTTGATTTCAATATACAATAACAGTTCATTTCCCCTTGCATGGTTTTGTGATTTTTTGTCAAAATATATTTTCTGATTTCTTGTGGTAATTAAATTGTGATTGATATTGAGGGAATTTTGTGCGAGTATTCCTGACGATGTTATTTCTTTGTCTGTACTTAATCGTTTTTTAGCGGACGTTTTGACAGAATTTCACATCAGAGTAACCAGATTGCGCTTTTTCCTGGCCCAAATAATCTTATTTGTTCATAAATATTACTCAGCATATGGCCACCATGCATGGTTTTATAAAAGCCAGAGGAGAGAATTTTACAAAAAATATACCAACCCCAATTCACATGGCTTTCACGAAAAATAGAAAATAGTTGTTTTATGTGTATTACGAATGATAATATTATTACTTAAAAATCGATGTGAATACAAGCATTGCATTTGCTAAGGGATTTTGTAACTTGCAAAACATCACTCATCGCGAAGTTCAGTGAATATCGTCACTTGTGTTAAAGTTTCACGTGCAGCGGAAGTGATTGCTCATCAGGTCTGTAGAAGTTAGTGTCGAGGCCCACTGGCATTAGAAATTAGCGTAGCTTTACTTTACAGCTGTCAGACAACCAGGTGAGCACGCTGCCCATGGAGCTGACCGAGCTGAAGTCCCTGCAGCGCCTCGCCCTCAGCCACAACAAGCTCTCTGAGCTGCCAGAGAAGGTGTTCAACCTGCCCGAGCTCAGGGTACTCAAACTCGACCACAACGAGCTCACCAATCTCCCTGACCTCATCGAGCTCACTCTTCTGGACCAGCTGGTGAGTTAGAAAACCCGTCTTCCTTCATTGTGTTGAAGTAGAAGTAGCGCCAGGCCTTTTATTTTCATCTACTTCTGCGAAATGGTCCGAGTTTTTCATGCGTAAAAATACAGAGGAAATCACTCAATCTTTTCACTGAAACATTGACAATCGTTAAAATTCTATGTCTCTGTCTGTCCATAAAACGCAACGTTTCGATGTAACTAATATCGTTATGCTGAAAATAAAAAGAAGAAATTTTTTTCAGTCACATTGATAAAAATGTAAATCAAATGTTCAAGCAAAGTCAGACGCAGTAAAAGCACAGAAAATCCCAATGTAAGATGGCTAGATGAGAGTAGTTTTTTGTACAACAAAAAAATCGATCGCAAGCAGACTATTTAATATTGCACAACAGCTACATGTTCATGGCAAGATCCAACGGAGAAGCTGAAGAAAAACTTAACGAAATCAAATCTACTGTTAAAGCTGTCCCAAATAACAACAATCAGACTGTCAAAATTTACTGTAATGCCAAAATTTATAAGACTCAGAAAGATCCTCCATTAAAAGGCCAATGATATCTCAGATTCCTGCCGTAACCCATCCCGTTACCAAGACCTTGAATAAAATTATAATACCGTATATCCCGCAAAAATATATACTACGATCAATCGATCAATTCGTTGCCTTGCTACGTAGTAAAACCCCGAGCGGTATAGTAGCCTCATTGGACGTTGAATCCTTGTTCACAAATGTAGCCGTTTCCGCTAGGATTAAGACATTCTTACAATATCATAAGACATTCTTCACCTAATCTGTTTCTTCATCATGTATTGAAAGAACTTTTTACAATCTAAACAACTGAAGCCCCTTTTCGACATATTGATTGTAGCTTGTCCCGCCAAGTAGATGGCGTTGCTATGGGTTCCCCTTCAGGACCCACGTTAGCCAACTTTTACAAGTTCTTAGGGGAAAACCAGTAATTAACACTATACTTGCTAAGCCAATATTGTACTGTAGATACGTAGATATTTTCGTTAAAGTAGAAGATGTAGAGCAGTTGGAGATATTAAAAATATTGATGACTGGTGATAAATCGGTGTTGAATTTTACGTATGAGTTGGGTGTGGGTGGGAAACTGCCATATTTTGATGTCTTGGTTGAAGCTTCTCAGGGAACTCGTCAAAGATCAGTGTATGTTAAGCCTTCTCATGCTGGAGAAATCATAAATTATGATTGCGACCCACCGCAAGTGCACAAAGAGGATTTTTTACATACTTTGTTTAATAAATAGACCTTATTAAGCACGCAGCAGTTGGGCTAGTTTTCATTCTCAGATGCTGCATGAGAGTTAAACGGGTGCTAGTCAATAACAATTTCCCTAATACGATAAAACTGATGGTAACTTCTTGAACCAAATCTTGAGCGGTAACAATAATCCTCAAATTAATGCACGTCATTTTAAATATTTTATTAAAACCAAATGCATCAGAATTACAAAATTGATGAACGAGTCCTTAAGAACTAATCAAAACCTTTGGTAAACCTATAGATCCAGAGACAGCAATTAAAGTCTCTGTTTATTACAAAAATCGAAAAATCAGTGATCTCGTCGTAAGAACTATTTCCAGATCCAGGGTCTGTAGCCTAGACAGAGCAAGTGTGATATATATCAGTTTAAGTGTAAAAGAAAAGAATGTATGTCTCTTGATTAATGTTACTTTGACATGACTAGGATGACCCTGAAACAAAGACTCACTGCGCACAAATATCAAGGTTATATTTTTAATCATTTCCGTGTTCATGATAGTTGTAAGCCCCCGAATAATGATCTTTAATCAAACACAGAATTTTTAACCCTTTAACGCCCAAGTGGACCGTACGGTCCTCTTTCGAAAATAGCCTCAGAATATTGAATTTCTCGTTAAGTTAGTTCCCTGATGTGTTGTTTGGAGTTCACTGCCGAGTGGCATTTCCTCCTCATCCTGATATCGGTGATTACCTGATGCCGATCCGAGTTTAATGATGGTGGCTGTGATTACGGAAATTATGAGTACAAAATGAGTACAAAAGGGTTAAATCGTTTAAAAAAAAACATATTCAAATAATAGAAGCATTACACATTCACATGCTTAAACCTGCTCTCAACGAACATACTAATTATTTTGTTGCTTTAAAACCATTCGATAGGACTGCAGCCTAGAAAATTGAAACATCGCTAGATAGCTCATTTCGCCTCCGTCTCTGGTGCTTGGAACGTGTAACCGCTTTGCAGTATTAACTACGTAGTTTGCTTGTGATTAGTATTCCTGTTGTACAAAAAATTATTCCTATCCAGTCATCTCACAATGTGATTTTCTGCGCTTTTCCTGGGCGTGATTTTACTTCAATATTTGATTTAAATTTTAATAAACATGATAAAAATTTTCTTTTTATTTTCATCCAGACGATGATGTTAGTAACATCGAAATGTTACGTTTTATAGACTGACAGATATGGAATTTAAACTATTTACAGTGTTTCAGTAAAAATGTTGAGCGATTTCCTTTGTATTTTTACACATGGAGAACTCGTTCCATTTCTCAAAGTTAAAAAATTGGAAAAGGAAAAATCCACCTCATTCTCTTGAGGGGTTATACATTCCTGACAGTCGAGTCGAGTTGATCACTTTGTGTACTCGATTGGTAACAGGTTTTACTGCTAGGATGTAAATAAGTATAAATATCAGCCTAATGTGTGATCAATAAATATCACCCTAAATTCATGGATAAACGCGTTTGGGCTGAGTGAGAAGATCTCGTGCCGTCGAAAGCCTCATTTGAGGCACACTTGCGCAAAAATGAAGTAATTCTATCATTGATTCTGATGACTTTCCCTGTTTTATTGTGAAACCTTCCAGTAAACTACCATGGAAAAATACCGAGTGCAGAGTGAGACCCATCGCTGGCAATGTTTCTTGGTTTTTACCGTGTTTCTCATAATGCTCACAATCCCTAGCTATTTTTTATGTTTTGAGATGCTGTATGGGTTTTAAGATGTAAGGTTTTTAAACTTGTCAGTATTTACTTATTTATATATATGTTTGTCACACAAGAAATGGCGCTCCAAAATAAATCAATATGACGGTTCAGTATGAAATCTCTAATTTATTTAATTGAAAAATGGGTATCATTTGATTTTGCTCAATCGGATCTCTAAATTATATATCCTGTTTATCTATTATCTATTACACTTATAAAAACGTCTTACATATTTGTTTGCTTGCATGTTACCGTCTACGCTCTGCTTTCAGTATTTACAAGGGGCAAAATTCAACCTCATGCTCTCAGTAATAACATATGCGAAATTCATCACTGTTTTTAGTGAAAGACAAAATTTAATTCTCTCGAAAGCTGTGTTGTGGATACGATTTGTTGCAAATTGTGATTTCCTGGAAGCATTTACTAATTGTTAGTTGAATCAGAATCGAAGCAGCGATTTCGAAAGTTATTAAAAGAGAAACTAATTTTAATGCAATGAAAAGTTTCAAACAACTGTAAATTAAACCGAATACGATGTTCTTTAACACATTTCCTGCAAAGTGACCCACCGGTGGTCACTTAGGTGATTTTCATAGTGCTGTTGACCGACCTGCAGTCACCATCTCATTTTTTATTAATACTAAATGAAAGCTAAATGAAGGCTCGATCCAGTTAATGTTTGCTATTTTCAAAGTTGAGTACCTCAATTGACATTAAATTTGGATTGAACATTGAACTTCAGTTTAACCCATCGCAGTTAACGTGTTAATGATGTTTTAAAAATTCTATCACGTTTGTGCGACCGCCGCTGTGGAAGCAGTTTTGAAGCCTCTTCTCTGAAGTTTGTCGTAATCGTTTGAATCATGTTCCATGGAACATTGATTTCGTGAGTTATTAGTACCTTTTAATCTTCTCTCTTTGACATTGAAACTTGTTTAAAATGAATGGGAAACTCCCAAGTGAACTTCGAGAGGTATGCAATGTTGTGTCTTGTTGGAATCATAGATTGTTATGAACGTGATCTGAGAGGAATTCGGCGACCGATGTAGGAAGAAAACTCTTAACATTTTACAGTGACGGATCGGGATCTATCACACTAACGTATTCTTCTTCGAAATCATAGTGGCCTCGTGTGCCGAAATCTTCCATGGCACAGACTAACTTTTGGAGGTTGCAGTGGTCGTTAATGTATTTACGAGGATTTATGCCAGACCAGTATTGAAAGTTTCATGTACTAAACATCATCACTATTATAAAAGAAGAATCGTCCGTCCGTCTGTGTGACCTCCTCTTCTTATTGATAGCATTGATAGCAACAAGGATAAAGCTTAAGAAATACAAGAAATTATTCTATTGCATTATTTTTCTGTGGCGATTTAGTTCTCTTTCACTTGCATTATGGTTTCCAGAATACGCAATCGCCTTATTTTTACAAATAAAAATGTTCTTTGAAGCTTTCTCTGTTGGAATTCATCATGTTGCTTTGATATTTTTAATTGATAATGCGAAAAGAAGTGTTTGAAATTCGTTTGACCAGTAACCTGGCTACCACTTACTATAAGGCCCAAGATTCTGAAACTTGAGTTATTGTTTTCGAAATTGTGATTCTCTTGAAAAGCTTCGAAGAGATAATAGACGACATTTCAGAATAAAATTCCGGAAAAAAGAGGCCACCATGGATAGAAATGTGTCCAACCGCAAGAGAAAAGCAGCAAGACTTCGACAGCAAGAAAGACGCCTGAGACCATCACGTGTATGGAAGAAAAATATATAACTGCAGATGACTATATCTCAATTCAGGAGCTTTCAACAATGCACTGATACGTGTATTGTTGGTAGGTTAGATTAGGTTGTATAGAATATCAGCAGTTGAGACTTAAAAGAGTATAGGAAAGCCATAGAATAGCATGGGAAATCATGGGAAAGCCATGTTTAAGCTCAGTTGGTCCGATATCTAACCCTATCTTATTTAGACGGGCCGTGTGCACTAGTTCTCTATAAAAAGTGCGCTTGAGCATTGCAGATCAAAACAGTTGTGAGGTGTGGGCTAAATATGTTGTTTTAACACATGCTTGTACAGGTTTCCTAGTCCTCACTCAATTCTTATACATCAAAATAAAATTCTATGTACTTTAGAGTGGTTGGAAGATTTTTTTTGCAACGTTAATAGTTATTCTTTTATAAATCGTTAACTAATCTGCATCCTTTTTGCCTGACTATTAGTAACCTGAATCTGCGGGTCAAGGGCACGGTAGAGGAAACAAGGTAGGTTCAAACCAGTCTTTTTTTCGTCGACTGTGGGTGTGCTGACGTCATGGCAACGAACCAATAGTAGCGCTCACATTGCATCTGGTAGCACTGCTACCCCTAAATCTGGCTCCACTATTGGCCTAACGACACGGGGGTTTGGTGAGGTCGTAAAGTTTGTTTGAAATCAAACCCTTTTGGCTAGCCGAACAGGAGGAGATGTATTTTCTCCCATAGAAATGACCCTACCTTGTTTCCTCTACCGTGGTCAAGGGTTGTCTAATGCACTTTTAAAACACATATAATCTTGTTTGTTTGATTGCTTGTTTTTAGGTTTTTGGTTTCCGTTTAAATTGCTTTTACCAACATCATAGAGAAAATTCAACTGCCTGCATTCAGTATAAGATAAGGAAAAGTCAACTTTTATTTTATGTTGCAAGTAATTAAATTTTTTACTGTTACGGAGAAAGAAATTCAAATTGTTCTTGGTCTAACTGATACTGTTGTAGGGAGGAGTGGTGGGAGACTGTTGAATGCAATCCAGAGTTTCTACATTGACAGCAGAGCATGTGTGAGAGTAAGGAATGAGGTGAGTGAGTTGTTTCCAGTTATGACAGGTGTGAGACAGGGATGTGTGATGTCGCCGTGGTTGTTTAATTTGTTTATGGATGGTGTAGTGAGGGAAGTGAATGCCAGAGTGTTGGGAAAAGGTGCGCAGTTGGTGGGACGAAATGGTGTGTATTGGGAAGTGTGTCAGCTGTTGTTTGCAGATGATAGAGCGCTTGTGGCTGATTCAGAGGAAAAGCTGAGGAAACTGGTTGCATAGTTTGGTAGTGTGCAAAAGACGTAAACTGAGGATAAATGTGAATAAAAGTAAGGTGATGAGATGTTCAAGAGGTGGAGTGTTTGGAACTTTGGATGTGAAGATGAATAGTGAAGTGTTAGAAGAGGTAGAGCATTTTAGGTATCTCGGGTCGGATGTGGCTGTTAAGGATAGTATGGAAGTAGAAGTGAGACATCGAGTGAGTGAAGGCTGTAAGACATTGGGTGCAATGAGGAAATTTTTTGAATGCAGGAGTTTGTGTATGAATGCTAAGAGAGGACTGTATGAAAGCTTGATTATGCCAGTTTTGTTGTTTGGAGCAGAGTCCTGGGGTTTGATAGTAGATGAGAGGAGGAAGATGGATGTGTTTGAGCAGCATGTATGGAGTGACAAGAAGAGATGGGATGAGGAATGAGTTAGTTAGGGGGCAGACGGGGGTTATCAAAAAGCTGAGCAGACGAGTGGATGAAAGAGTGCTTGGATGGTTTGAGCATGTTGAAAGAATGAATGTTGAGCGGCTGTTGAAAAAGATTTATATGTCGGAAGTGAGTGGTATTAGAGTGCGAGGTAGACCACGGATGAGTTGGATGGATGGGGTGAAGCGTGCTTTGTATGAAAGGGGTCTGACTGTGGATGTGGCGAGAGGGATGACTACGGACAGAAGTGAGTGGGGGCAGTGCATAAGAAGGTGATTTTATTTTTGACGCTGTACTGGGAGCTTGCCCGCGTGTGATGGGGTTGACCTGTCCTGTGCGGGGGGAGGGGCTGCACTGAATGAAGCGGTCGGGGTAAACCAGCTATGGCTGTCGGGCATGACTGTGGAAGGTGGTTGTGCTGGGCTGCTGCTGATCCTGGATGTTCTGGTGCGGCCAGTGCTGCCTCTTCCGCTTCCTCGCTTCCTAGTGACTAAGGGTGATGATTGTGGCCTGCTGTCGGCTACCCTCCCATAGGGAGGAGAGGCCTGGTATATGCTAACTGATACTAATCTCATGCACTGTTTATGGATACTACCTGCGAGAAATGTTCATTTTATGGTAGATATTTTCTATCAACCTTTAGCAAGTTTTTTGAAGAAGTAATTTTAAATTGCGTAACCTCTCAAAAATGAAAGAATTTGAAAGTGTTAGATGAATTACAAAAATAATTTGTTGAAATTTTCATTGTTCTAAACAGCTTTCTGCACCTCTCGAATTTCCCCTACGTTAATCCTTCACATGGTGGCATCAAACCTCTGTAGTGGGGATACAATAGTTACAATAGGTAGACTTTCTTTATGTTGAAATTAAATTTGTTTTCCGTTTTGTTCAAGGACTGACCATCTTTTTCGATTCACTGCTGTCCTGTTTTTCAGCACCTACTACTTCTTCAACTTTTATCTTGTTTTATAAACTTCTTTCTCAACTTACTGTTTTTACACACGTTGTGCATAGATTCCGAGTTTCCTCAAGTCCATACTAAATGGTACCTTCCTCTCATTGGAACGCCTTCGTTGTGATTAGGGAGGATTAAACGAACATCTAATCTTATCTTGCTTCACTATTGTTGCTCAAACAAAATTTTTGAAACCCTCTGTGTACAGTTCTGATCTTAATGATATCATTACCGAGCGTAATTTTTTTTGACTAGTGTATAGGTCGCGTGTGACAGCCATCGTGCAGTGGCTTTCGTCTGGTCTAATGTAACTGACAACATTCTTCTGGGAGCTCAACAGCTTGCGAAATAAATCACACGTGATCGATCTCTCATAGCATGTCTCTTTGCGTTTGCAGGACGTCTCACACAACAAACTGACGGCCCTGCCGTTGAGCATGTGCTACCTGACGAGGATGTCCAACCTCAGCGCCTCGCACAACCAAATCAAAGAACTCGAGCGGGACATGGGCGACCTCTACTGTGAGAGATGCGCGGGTCTTGGCTGTATTTTAATGTACTTGGGCTGTCATTGTGTAACTTACCGTATTGACAGCATGGCATATAGGACGCGCTTCTTTTCAAAATTTTGGCTCAAAAAATTGTCCTGCGCCTTATACATTGTAGGTGAAATTTGAGACCTCCTGTAGGTCTAAGCTAATCTTCTCTTTGAAGTTCTCTACCCCAGGTTACGCTCGGTACTTTCACCAGCCTAAACTCCAAGGATCCTTATTTCATTGCTGGTATTATTGTATTGTTACCACTGCTTTAAAATGGAATTCATAAAAATGAAATTTATTCAATCTGGAATACTGTGTTTATAAACATCAGCTGATCGGCCTCTGACTTATCGGTAATGCCATCTGTTGACGAGTAATAAGACTACGGTATGATCGCTGCCAGATCGTTGCTTTTATGCAGCTATGTTTGTGCTTGTGTAATGCACTGCTAGACTGTTTTCAACAATACATATATTCTTAAATATATTAAAAACATTTTCTCTTGAATCGGACCTGCTGAAATGGGAGTGCGTTTTATATGCCTGTGCGTTTCATAAGCTGTCAAATACGGTAGGTACCTTAGTGTATTTATTATACGAGAAATTGAGGATTTTTGTAGTATGAATGCCACTGTTTGGGCCATTACTGTTGTCGTGACTAAATGCTGCTGGACTTTTGGCAGCTGTTCATATGGAAGATAATGTCGAGTTGCGTCTTGGAAGTGTACATAAAAGGCTGTTGAGCACCGTGTCTCACGTCTTGCTTCAATTTTTACCTGAACCAGCATCGAAAATTTTAGAATTCTTTCTTCTTATGGATTTTTGTTAGCTTAGTATTACTAGATGAACCGAATTGGGGCATCTGAAAAGTGCTTCCGACTCGTTGTTAGCCTTGGGAGAAACTGAGTGGGAAGTTGATTGATAGTAACCCCCCAGGGGGATAGATACAACTATTGTGTCTATGGGAATTAGCACTCCCAAGGGGAAAATGTGAGGGCCCGAACTGAGAGTTAAGTAACCCTCCTTTTTGTAGAAATGAAATGTGTTTTGTTATGTTAAGGACCATCTTTTTCTCTGTTCGCTGCTGTCAACTTTTTCAGCATCTCTGACTTTCTTCTTCAACTTTTATCTTGTTTCCTTCTCAACTTACTGTTTCTTTGCGCGCGGGATCCTGTGCTGGAACATACCTTGTGCATAGATTTCGTGTTCCCATTACTCCATACTGAATGGTGTCTTAATCCTTCTTCTCTTTGAACCTCTTTGTTGTGGTAAGGGAGGCTAAAATTTGCTTATAATCAATCATTCATTGATAGTAAAATAAGAAGAAAGCCTGTTTATGATAGTGACTTAACCTAAATTTTCTAACCCAATCAAAAAGTTGATAGTATAATTCATTTTCAGCAATCGAAATATTTCACTACTCAATTTTACTCTACTTTATGTGAAATTTGTATGTAAACTTCTTAATCAAGAAACCAATTTTCGGGTTATTAAGCTTTTGGCATGCATTTTGCACTGCAGATGAATTGAAATCTCTCTAAACATTAGTATAGTATGTGCTGGTTACAATTATCGTACCTATTTAATAATAGAAACGGTTTGATTTCTAAAACTATAGATATTGATTAACATTTGTTGGCAAATGTTTGTTCTCTATTTCATAGATCGTGCTCATTTTGTCGAAGTTTCGAATTGAAGATAATTCATATTTCTTAGCAGAAATGCCTTCATGAGTGTTCATTTTTATGATGATTTTCAGTGATATGCTGATTTAGAAATTAAATTCTATTTTATATATTATCCAAAGCAATTCCTGCTTATCAGGAGACAAATTATTTTGTAGTTCATTCTGGATTTTATATTGGGTTGTATGGAAAACATACTTCAGTATTCTATAACTATTGAAATAGGGCATTTTATTATTCGTTGCATAAAGTAGGTTATTGTTTAACGTTAAATTAACTGTCATCAGTTCACTTCCAGCCTATTTTATCTTGAGAAGCATGAAAAATGAGACGAGTTTATGCGCTTGCCTCATTGTGCCTAAATTTATTCATTCTTGGTAATTGCGTCAAACTTTTTCTCACGTGGTATACACGCATCAAAAATCATGCTATTTTTTCAATATTACCGGTATGTTACCTGCCTTGATATACTACTCACATTGGCCGATTTTCTGGTATAAAGAAAATTGGATTAACTTGTTAACATGTGGGCTTGAGTTGCAGAGTGAACCACATACCCCATAGTGTTCTTGTGCGTGGGTAGTAAAGAAGTGCGATGGTGTCTAGGTTTGCAGGAGATAAACTTGAACTACAACGAGATCAGCGCTCTGCCCAAAACATTCAGCAACCTGACGAAGCTGACAAGCCTATACCTGTGCCACAACCGCATCACCGAGCTGCCTGAGGGCCTCAACATGCCCGCCCTCAGGGAGTTGCACCTCGCCCACAACTGTATCAAGGTGGTGCCCCTCGTATTGCTGCGTTCTTATGTTCTGCTGAATAATTCATAGAAAAAGTTCTTTTGCTGGTTAATGTGTTCTTCCTGCTTGTTATGTTAGGATGCAAAGTAGTATTGACTTCTTGAATTTGAAGGAATGTATTTTTCCGAGTGGAAATGTGACTGATATGTATCGACATACTGTATGTGCTGTAAATTAGCCTGTAAATCAAGTTAATGATGGTTTGGGGATTGTAAGCTATTTTAATTCCTTGCATGACAGTTCCTTAATGCATTATATGAAAATGCTTTGCTGTAAGAGATAATGACATAGCATTGAATGAAGTTTTCATAAGTAGCCATTGTTCTGTCAGCAACAATGAAGAAGTTTAAATTATGTTGACTTAAGTCCCCTCAGGGGGATACAACTATTGTATCTATGGGAATTAGCGCTCCCAGGGGGACAATGTGGGGGCCCGAGCTAAAGGTTAGGTAGGCCTTCTTTGTGTTAAAATAACATAGGTTTTTGTTTTGTTACGGACCAACTTTTTTTCGGTTCACTGCTGTCCTGTTTTTCAGCACCTACTACTTTCTTCTGCAACTTTGATCTTAATTCATGAACTTCTTTCTCATCTTACTGTTGCTATGCCCTTTCTGCATAGATTCCACGTTCCCTTAACTCCATACTAAATGGTACCTTCTTCCTTCCTCTCTTTGGATCTCATTTTTTGAGGATAGGGAGGCTTAAACTAACTAATAATCTAATAATCTAATCTGTTGACTTAAGTTTCCCATGTTTAGTTTGTTCTGATGAATTTTTAAAACTGTTAAAGTACCTAGCAGAAAAATTGTTTACGTTTGACTAGCTTTAATTCTCTTCCTTCATAAATCTTGTGAGTCTGAGCATTTAGAGTTGAAGCCTGCGTTAAAGACATTGTTGAAAGTGCCCAAACATTGTTATGTTAACAACAAGTGTAGCTGGAAATTTATCCTACGTTTGGAACACAGCGATGAAATCTTGTCGAATGTTGAGCATAAAAAATGCAAAAGGCACTAGCATTAGATGTATGGAGAATACAGTACTGGTGACTCACGAAGCGTTGTCGCTCAGGAACTGAGTGGAGAGGTGCTGGGCGGGCTGCGCGGCCTGCGCGTGCTGGACCTGCGGGAGAACAAACTGGACGAGGTGCCTGACGAGATCACGCTCCTGCAAATGCTCGAACGCCTCGACCTCGCCAACAATACCCTTTCTGGGTCAGTGTCCTCTGCTTTCTGTGGTCAGGAAGAGGCGTCTTTGAAAGCAATCTGTTGTGATCAGACTTAGGCGTCGCTGGGAGTGTACTGTTGTGTTCACAAAGGGGCGTTGCTGGAAGTGATCTGTTATTTGTTTTATCGTATGCTCCCCATGGCAGTAGTGTGATCTGAAAAACTACATTAACTGCAAATTTTGTATCTGTGACCCAAGTTTCTAATTGTCTGCATTAGTTCATATGATTAAGAATTAATTTTCTTGGTGACCACAGAGTGCCATACCACTTAGGCCTGCTGTCACATCTGCGTTCGATGCCTCTAGACGGCAACCCGCTGCGGCTGCTGCGCCGTGACATCGTCCAGAGGGGCACGCAGCAGCTGCTCAGGCACCTTAGGGAAAAGCTTCCCAATCCTCCTACCTCTTACCCTGGTCAGCAAGATCATTTCAGCTCGTGAGCTCAATATTGAGTTCGTTAGTCTGTGTGCAGTTCATGCATGAACATTCTCAATACTCGTAGTTATGCAGTAGCTCATTTCGTGAGGTGATAGTTCTAAAGAGAAGGCTTTACTTCTAATTATTTCTATGCAAGATTGCCAAATTATCCCAGAAAATGAATGCAAGGCTACGAAGCCTGGAGACGGGAAGATGAACGATTGTCTTACCTAGCAATTTCATCTGACCAGTCGATGGACGCAAGCTTCAGGCACGGAGATTCGCCTGGTCTCGGGTGTTTCTCTTGGGTCTTGCAAGATCTACGTACAAGAAGTAGCTGAAAGGATCTCGAACGAGTGTCAGGGCCAAAAACATCTGACATTTATCTTTTATAGAATAAATATCAGTAAGTTTGAGTTTTATCAAAAAATCGAAGTGATATAGAATTATCTACAAAATTCGTTACAGTTAACTAGATAAGAAAAATTTCTGTTAAATTTTTGACAACAATTACTGCAGTGTCATGGTTTGTTGTCTAATCAACCTTCATACGAGTTCTTAGTTAGCTGTCAGTTGTCTGTCGATCAATAAATAAATACAACTTAGTGAACTTTCCTTATTTTTCTGTCATTAATTACTCGCATTAAAATATAGGAACTTAACTTGTGCTTTCGGCCAATGTTAATAATAGCTGGAAACCGTCAACTTGAAACTTACGTTTGACTAATACCTACATAACTACCTGAGAAATATTTCTCTCAAAAAATACGTGTTGTTCATTCTGTACCAACCACAAGGATGTGCACTTGAGCAACGGTTCAGATTGCCCTTTTTCTATTGAGATATTCATGTGCTTGTACGGTGCGATGTACTGGATTGGCTTGCAAGTATACGAGTCATTGTGTCTACTGGCATACTGGTTTACTTGTGGCATACTGGTTTACTTGTTTACTTTGGATACTAGTTCCTCTAAGGGGATACAACTATAGGATCTATGGAAATTAGCACTTCCAGGGGGAAAATGTGTGAGGGCCCGAGCTGAGAGTTAAGTAGGCCTTCTTTTTGTTGAAATGAAATGAGTTTTGTTTCGTCAAGGACCACTTTTTTTTCTGTTCACTGCTGTCCTGTTTTTCAGCACTACTTTCTTCTCCAACTTTGATCTTCTTTCATAATCTTCTTTTTCAACTCACGGTTTCTATGACCTTTCTGCATAGATTCCGCGTTCCCTTAACTCTCTACTAAATGGTGCCTTCCTCCTTCCTCTCTTTGGATCGCCTTTGTGGCGGATAGGGAGGCTTAAACCAACTAATAATTTATTTATGATTTATATATTTACTAATGATTTATTTATCAAATCTCAAGCAACTCTTGCTACACTCTCATTTCCTAGCATGGATGGTATTTAGACTACCTGCTCGGTGCCACTCTTCAATAAGCTTTGCCGCCAGGTTTCAACGAGGAGAGCAGTCACCCCGACGGAGGGACGTTTAAGGAGGTGGTAGAGGAGACTGTCCCTAAGCTGCCCGACAAGTGGCAGCTGCGCAACTCTAGGCAGGTGCGCACGGGTCTGGTTCTCCAAGCTGAAATTTGATTTGCTCCTCTTGAGTTTTCTGGAGTACGTACTCGGGTGTAGTTTTATTTTTATAACAATTTTTTACTTGCGAGTTCAAGAAAATGGTTCTTACATGGAACATTTTTCCTCTTGCAGCTCGTAAAGTCTAGTTCATTGTGTACCAATGCAAATTAAATATGAAGCATAAAAGAGTGGTATGATGAATGCAAAAAAATATGATACGAGTGTTGCGTTTGACAGTTTTGAAAGTGCCATCTGGAAATTTGTCGCTTATATCAGTCAGAAGAAAAAAAGTGTCTGTAGTTGGTTCGGAGTCTGGGAATGTCACAAAGGAACGGGTTTGTTGAGCAAGACATGTACAGCAAACGAAAATTGCCAGCTACAGAATTTGGTGAAGCTTTAAGTGAGTTTGCCTGGAATGTAAAGATGTGTGGTGCAAGCCTGTCTACGAAGAAAGGAAGAATGTGTACCTGAGACCGATACACTATGTATTTAGAAAGGAAAAAGTGAGGTCCCGAGCTGAGAGTTAAGATAGGCCTTTGTGTTATTGAAATAATTTTTTTGCTTTGTTTTGTTAGGAATCTTTTTTTTTCTGCTCAATGCTATCCTGTTTTCTTTAGCACCTCTGACTTTTTTTCAACTTTAATCTTGTTCCTCACCTTCCTTCTCAACTGAATGTTTCCATGTGCAGGGGATCCTGTGCGGGAACACACCTTGGGCATAGATAACTCCAAACTAAATGGTCCCTTCATCTCTTTAAACTTCTTAGTTTTGGGAAGGGAGACTTTAACTAACTTATTATCAATCAAGTGTATTCAGAAAGCATGTGGGTTATTAATGTTGAATGCAGCGTTGGTGAGGCCTGGTATCACTCTTGACTCACGGTCAAGAGGACTGGAAACAACTGGAGATGTAGCTCTACTCTACAGCGAACCTCATAAATATTCTTTGTCTTCCCATAATTTGAGGAAGTAGAGGAGGATGTGCTGCGGCAGTACATTATTTTTCTTCACTGTTCTCTTATAGGGTTAATATGACCTCAAGTTAATCCTGCGTATCCTTACGTTGGTGCTTCAAATGGTCTCAATTGAGATCACGGAATAATTTATGAACCCTTGAATTGTGGAGGAGTCCGAGTTTTGTGTTGAGTGCATCGTAACTGAATATACTGATTTTGGCTTCTCGTTCATGCTTAGCATTTCCAAGTATACCACGCAACCGTAACACCTACTTGTCATTCGCCCATTAGTTCCTGCAGTTACTGCGTGTGACTCTCACTGATTTTCCCATCAATTGCTCTGTGCATAGGAATTTTTACTGCGCTTTTTGCAACGTATTTGTACTTGTGCTGAACTATGACCCATTTATTGTGTGTTAAAAGCACAGACCCATTCGTTCGTCAAAACAAAGGTAGATAGAAGATACGCCCACGCTTGTGTGTGTACCTTACCGACCTACAGTGCTGGCAAAAAAAATCCGATAACTCTCCATAAAACCTGTATAATTTACAGATTTTAGGAAGCTGTAAAATATGTTTTAATATAGATAGAGACTTGCGGTAAATTGTTTTATGCAGAGGAGTCACGTTGCTTGCTCAGGCAGTGCTGCACCAGCTGACTACAAGCACTGGTGTAGTGGAAGTTGCGTCGTCGTTTTCCGCCGCATACTGTGTTATCACAAATCTGACTATTTTTACCATAAGTGCTGTATTTTAAAAAAATCCTTTAATGGCTGCGAGGAAGCAACTTGGGTGTGACCAAATAGGTGCTATTATTGCATTACACAAGGTTGGAAAATCCCAAAGACAAATTGCAAAACAGTTATAAATATCTCAAAGTACCGTGAATTTATGAATTTCTCGCCACAACAGCAGTGATGGTTCTTGTACGCCAGTCCGAAAAATAGGTAGTGGGAGACCTAGAAAGACTAATTTACGAACAGATAAAATAATAAAACGTACTGTGTTAATAAAACCACAAATAACAGCAAAAGAAATTAAGTGTGAGCATTATAATTTGCTTAATGATGTGTCTGAGCGCACAATACGACATCGGCTGCCAAAAGAGCTCGGGATGCCATCGCGCCATGCTGCCAAGAAACCTTTCCTGAATGCCGAAATGCGCAACAAAAGAGTTGAGTTTTGTAAACAGCACATGAATTGGACTGTTGATGATTGGAAAATAGTTCTCTTTAGTGATGAGTCCTCTTTTTTTAACATTTAGAAGCTGTCCAAGAATGGTGCGTCGCCCTCTTGGCTCAGATAGGATGGATCCTAAATTCACTATTAAGACAATGAAACACCCTCCAAGTGTCATGGTTTGGGGGTGTTTTCGCAATTTTGGTAGGGGGAGTTTATATTTTCTTCCTAAGAACACAACCATGAATGGTCAACGATATTTAGCCGTGTTAAAGGAAAAAATTTCACCGATAATGCCTTTTCATGAGACAACAACTTTTATGCGCGATGCGGCACCTTGTCACAAGGCAAAAATCGTTACTAAATGGCTCAATGACAATAACATTCGTGTTCTAGATTGACCTGGTAATAGTCCAGATCTCAATCCTATAGAGAATCTGTGACTCATTATAAAAAATAAAGTCGAATGTCATCATACTGGTTCGCTTCCCAAGGTGACAGAAGCCATGAAAAAAGTTTGGTGCATTGAAATATCACAAGAAATATGCCAAAATTTGATCAATTCCATGCCAGAACGTCTCAGAAAAGTCATCAAGAACAAAGGGTATATGACAAAATACTAGTATACGGTATTGATGTACATAGATGATGTTTATATCTTTATTTTGTAAAAAGCAAATAAAATTGCCATTGTGATCGGATTTTTTTTGCCAGCACTGTACGCTTGTCTGTGGCGGTATTATTACTAAACAAACTTGTGTTATTCCTTTCGTCCTGGGGGAAATTTGCTAAATTCCCCCTTGGATAGGGATATTGTATTACATCCATGGGAATTAGCACTGCAAAGAGGAGTATGTGAGGTCCTTCGCTAAAAATGAAGTTAGCCTTCTTTTGGGTCGCGGTCTTTTCTCAGTCTTTTTCTCGGTTCACTGCTGCCCTTTGTTTCCATGACTTCCTTCTTTATTTTTATTTTGTTTCAATAACTTTTTTCTATCTTGCTGATGCTAAACGCAGGATGTGCATAGATTCCCCACTCCCTTATTTCCGTACTAAATGTACGGAAATTCCCCTCTTCCCTCTTTCTTCGAAAATAACTTTGTTGTCGTTGGAGAGACTTGAACTAACCTAGAATATAATCGTTGGTAAATTGTGTTTCTTCCCATCATTTTTGTAGAATTTAGCTAGGGTAAACAAATGAAGGCGGCTTTTTTTATCATTGAGGGATTAGCTTTTCTTTTTCGTTTCCATAGAATTGGAATTAGAAAACTAATGAAGAGGTTCTTATGACTTTTTACAAGTCTGTGATTTGCCAATCTCACCCAGACACGCGCGCTCGATCCCTGACGCGCGCTCGATCCCTGACGCGCGCTCGATCCCTGACGCGCGCTCGATCCCTGACGCGCGCTCGATCCCTGACGCGCGCTCGATCCCTGACGCACGCTCGATCCGAGCAGATTTGACCTCAGGCTCGTAGTTAAACCCCTCAACACACGGGGAACACTCGAGCTTTTCAGCGGAAACCTGCATCTCAACCGGAGTAGCGAAAAAACCCAGCTCCATGAAATAAAGAACTCGAAAAGCTATCGATCACCAGACTGTAAATCATAATAAAGCAGGTTAATAAACGTTGGGAATATTGTGCAGTGAAATTTAAGATCTTACCATACTCAATGGAATAAATTGAAAATCCTTCTCTGGCGCTACCGTGTTGCATGCGTCCTCTTGGAGGGAATTCTCCGAAACATGCATTCTATTCCATCGTCTCAATATTGACTCGCCACTCGTGAAGGAGCGAAGAATTGTAACCATCAGCGAGGATCTGTTGTCTTTGTACCTATTTCTTTCCATTTCAAATGCTCTTGTCTTAATACCACGGCCCAGGCAACTGTTGATTTTTAATGCAAAGTACTTACTCAATTGGTTCTCTTTATTTAACGCACGCTGGTGTCTTCTCACAAGAGCCCTCTCAGGAGGATACAAATATTGGTATCTGTGGGAATTAGCGCTCCCAGGGGTTTTTATGCGGGGTTCCGAGATAAAGGTTAGGTAGGCCTTCTTTTTGTTGAAATAGATTAGGCTTTTTTAAGGACAATTTTTTTGGTTCACTGCTGTCCTGTTTTTTCAGCACCTACTACTTTCTCCTTCAACTTTTATCTTGTTTCATGAACTTTCTTAGGTTACTGTTAAATATGCACCTTGTACGTAGATTCCGCGTTCCCTTAACTCCATACTAAATGGTGCCTTCATCCATCCTCTCTTTGAACATTTTTGTTGTGGTAAAGGCAGGCTAAAACTTGCTTATAATCAATTAATCAATCTCAAAAGAGCCGGGTACTCTGATATCCAATTGCCTCTATCATAACTTATTCTGAGCGAAATGAATGCACGTTGCTTTCTTTCGAATGCTTAAACTCAACACATTCCGAGGAGGGATGGTGGAAATTTTAACGTGATGTTTGTTTGCTCAATAATTCTCCGAACACATTACCATGGGCAGATGAACACTTGTTCCATCATTGATTCATCCGTGTGATCTGCCGATTGCTTCCTAGAGTTTGGTTTCAAAGTAGAAGGTGGCTTTCATGATACGAATCATATTTTGATTTTTCTTTAATTACGCCTATGAGACCTTTTACGATACCCAGAATATAACTTGAAAGTGAATTAGGCACGTTTTTCCGACCTGTCTGAAGTTGTTGATCCTCATCTGCTCGTTACTAAACCTTTTACCTTCGTCGACGAATTTTCTTCACAAGTCACTACATTCATCTTGGATCAATAGATGCATCAATTACTCGCAAACGTTTACTGTACCGTCCACCTGTTCCTTGGTGAAATATGACTGACCCGGCTAAGCAAAAGCGGCTTGAAGCGAGTAAAGAGCTGAAATGCAACCATTGCATCTACTGTATAATTTCGATTAGATCCCATGACATGTGGAGGTCAAGGGTAATGAGCTGTCTGATTGGGCTGCTCTGAAAGCTACTCTCATACTCGGAATAGCGCAGAGGAAACCCACCGAAAGATCTCAGGTCACATTTCAAAAAGTTAGTCTGTAATCGGTGGCACTTACAGAGGTGTTGTTCAAGACAACAACCAATCTTCCAACCTCCCTCTTCCCATCCTCTCTCTCTTCTTCGGCAAGTGGGAACGATCAAGACTGAGAACTAGGCTATGCAGCCTGCGACTTGGATGTATTCGGTACACAAATGAATTCTTAGTGATGAATGAATACTTCACGAACCGTGATGACTGACATGTGCCTCTCACTGTCTGCCACTTGCTAGTGAAGTGAAGTGTTTAATTAAGACTCGGAGAATTGAAGCGAAAACCTTTTGGAAATCCTCCTGCTGATGCTCTTGTTGCTAATGTGACCGAGGCAATTTGGCAGCGAAAGAACTAGTCTGAGACTTCACCGGGAGCGAACGTTGAACGGATGCAGGCAGTAGGCAGTTAGTCGAAGAGAGAGAGAGCGAGACAGAGTGTAAACTGAAGGTTGTACCGCGCAGGTAGTGAACCTGCTGCGTGGACTGTTGCACCGAAACGCTCTGCTCGTACGCCGTGTTTTTGCATATAGCACGTGCGGTTGCCAGTGTCTTGGCAGTGCTGCCAACGGTTTCGCCTGCGTGTTGTTTCTGTATTTGTGCGCTGCTGGAGTCTCGTGCGCTCAAGTCACCTGAGTTGATCAGGCATCGAAGCTAATTTTGTGTCAATTTGCAAACCATTCAAGTGCCGGTTTTACGTATTCGCTTCAAACAACTTTTAACTTTTTTCCAAATAAACATTCACTTTTAACTTGTTAAAAAGTACTTATTAATAAAGTGAAACTCCTCCGAATAAACTTAACCATGTTTTAATAAACTCTTGAAAGTTACGAAATGTTTTAAATTTATGCCACATTTCCACTGCGTTGAACCGCGGATCATGGAACTGAGAGAAAGCAAAGATTAAATACTTTGCAATAATAATAATAATAATAATAATAATAATAATAATAATAATAATAATAAATTGAACGAAGTCACAGTTCATCGTCTGTTGTCAATTTAAACGTGGGGAGTGAATATAATAGAAATCCCCGGCCCCGAAATTTGGTCAGAAGTGGGATTGTCAGAAAACTTGGCGACAGGAGTAGAAATTACCGGCCACACTGAAGTTTGTTGCAATTTGAAAAATTTTCTTACTGAAGCTCAAAAATTTGTCCTAGATTGACCAACTTTGTTAATGAATGATAGATTGGAGGTTTAAAAAAACGAAGAATAATAAAATGAAATTAGCTTTTCAATTTACGTTACATTAAATCTGGTTATAATTGGTTATCTGGCATGGAGTTGTAGCCTTGTTTTTGTTTGCTGACAGATTTACAAAGTTACTTTCTCTTGATAATGGTAATGAAACCTAAACTTACCGCATTAAGGTGCCAGTCCGCTAAGCCTCACTGTTTGAATTACTCATAGAGTAGTGACCGTGGTAGAACGAGTATTACAATAACGTTAATATTGCTACGTGCGCTTGACTCGCTTGTTTGCCCATCAGTTGCTGTACAGCGAGAAGGCCGCAAGCGTCCCGGACGAGCTGCTGCAGAGCGCCTTGGAGGCAGAAGTGCCGGCCGTCGACTTGTCCAACAACGTCCTCACGGCGCTGCCTGACAAGTGAGGCTGGGGACCTTTATGCTCTTGCTTGAGAAATTATATCAAATTATTAGTGTGAACTTCAAATACTTTTTATTCTTTTTCACCCATTGAAGGTGGCTGTCAAAATTAGGTCAGCGCATTTGTTAAGAAAACCATTCTACTATGGGCACGCATGTTTGTTTGCGTGTGCTTTAGCCAGGCAGAGACTAGAAATGAAAATGTTTTTCTTAGCGTAGCATCAACGTATTTTAGTACGCTAAATAATACCTGCACTAGATTCAATGCCTCACTGTAATTTCTAACAGCGCTTAGAATCTCTTTACTTATCACACTCTGTTGTTTCTGCCAGTTGATTAGCAACGAACCTCCGTTTTATTGTTCTATTGAATTTTATTTTATAGTTCACGTTGTGCAAGCCAAGCATGAGGATACTTACGCTTAATTATTCACGTCCGTTTACTTTCCTTCATTGTTCTCTGATCTATCCTTTGTTATCAAGACCTTTGATTATAATTAAATGCCCCGTTATCGTGCGAGTGCTTGTGTAGCGTATTTTATGACTATGGAAAAATCCTCCTTGATTTTAGTAGTGATATCGGTGTGTAAATAGGTGTGAACAATTTATTTTCGGTATTCTAGAGCCCTCAGCACACCGTCACTCTCCATGCATCTGACCTTCCATTTAATGTACATTTACTATAGTATTACATAATTAATATCATTTCTTACGTAAACTGCAAGATGAAACTGCAGAAGCGCGGGTAAAGTCTTTGATTTGTTGAGGGTGGGTGCAATTGTCTTTGCTACATGATTATATCATGGTTCAGCTTTATTCGTAAAATACTTGAAGCTGAATTACCTCTATCGAGAAGTATCGAAATGGTTCCTAATTAGCCTATGACCTTTGCTTCGGAATGCTCGACCCTCACTAAATACGCAGAATTGGCTCACGGTCGTGTCCCTTGTATTCTCGTGAACTGCGTAATTAATACAACATTATACGAGAATACAATATTGTATTCGCATGAAATTAATTATAAGTTCAATTTCTCTGTGAACTAATTCATTGTTTCATTGCTGGTTACGCGCATCACAGTACAAATTAATCGTTGTCCACTTCAGTGTCTCATATTTTTTTTAGGATCTGTCGATTCGCATGCTGCCTCGGTTAACTTATGTCAATCATGTACCCCGGCCGTCAAAAACGATGGCGGTAGAGCTTTAAATTTATTCGTGAAAACTTTTCGAACCTGCTGTTTAAATGCGTGCGTTAATTCGCTTTATTTTTGCGTTAGGGTGACTTTCGAACAAAATCGATTGATTTTATATACATTAATGAATTTCGATTCAAAAATAGGAATTTGCAATGTTCATATAGGGTTCAAGTGTCCCCTTTACAGGGTGTGATTGAAGATGCAGAGACCAAACAAACGAGCAAGCGCCTAAACAAAAAAATTGTGTATTAGAGTATAGGGATATAATGATGGGATACCAGTGTGCATTATTTCAATTGTTAATTGCGGCAGGCTCTCCGAGCTGTCGGGACACGTGAAGGAGCTGGTGGTATCGTGCAACCGTCTCACGGCCCTGCCCTCCTTCCTGGCCTCCTTCACCCACCTCGTGTACCTCGACATCCACGCCAACAGGCTCGAGACGCTACCCGACCTCAGCCCACTCAAGTACCTCAGGGAGCTCAACATGACCCACAACAGGTAAGGAGCACGACTTAGCTTCGTTCGTAATAAAATTATCTCTGTTGAAGTTGTTAGAGAATATACACTGATATTTTATCTCTACATATATCGTAATAATTTTGTTGTGTTTTTGAAAGAGGAAATCCCCTCAAGGAGATACAACTGTTGTATCTATGGGAATTAGCGCTCCCAGGGGGCAAATGTGTGAGGGCCCGAGAACGAACTGAGAGTTAGGTAGGTCTTCTTTTTGTTAAAATAAAATGTTTTTTATGTTAAGGACCATCTTTTTTCGGTTCACTGCTGTCCTGTTTTTCAGCACCTAAAACTTTCTTTTTCAACTTTTATCTTAGTTCATGAACTTCTTTCTTAACACACTGTTTCTATGCCCTTTCTGCATAGATTCCGCATTCCCTATTATCCATACTAAATGGTGACTTCCTTCTTCCTCTCTTCGATACGCTTTTTTTTTGTAGCAGTTAGGGAGGCTTAAAAACTAACCTTGAATTTAATAATATAATCTTTTGAAAGAGGAACTAGTCGTATTTTAGATACCCATTTTACTGCGTAGGATGATAAGTTTTGATGCATTTCTACAGTGACTGGATACGATTGCTAACTCCTTGAGACCTCATTGAAAACAATTCCGAGTTCGACACGTGAACACTATTTGAATTGAGCTTTTTTTTGAGTCGGGTTCAATTGTTTTCCTCAGCTAATTATTTCTTTTTTATTACTTATAACACCCAATGATTACATAAATTGATCGATGTTCACTTCTATGTTGTCTCATACTTTTGTGAAGACCGTTTACTTGCCTGCTACCTAGATAGTTCATTTATGTAATTTGAAGGTGGTTCGATGTTAACCTAAAACGACCCCCCCCCCCCAGTGAGCATAGGATAGGCAATAGATTTGTATTAGTTAGGTTTATATTTTCCTTGCAATGAGAACTGGTACTCCTAAAGGAGATGCTGCTAGGTTTCTGCAGATGTAGATAGGCCTTAGGGACTTCGATCTTTTGTACCCACTTTGTTTTCTTCATTTCCATACTGTCTTTCAATTTTTTTCCACATCCTTCCTAATTTAGTTTCTATGCGCACTGTATCATATACGGGATAACACCTTGTGCATAGGTTCCACGTTTTCCTTAGTCTAAACCAATTGGTTCATTCTTTTTCCTCTCTGTAAGCATCTTTGCAATGGAAACGGAACCTTAAGTTAATTACCATCCTACTACCAAGAGTGGAGCTTCAGTTGCTTGTTTTAAAGGTACTTTTACTTTTCATTGTCATTCAGGGAAAACCAAGAGTGTGCTAGTGTATTATGTTCAGTTTTTAGGCCGTATTATATAAACTCTGGGTAATCCATAATATTTTAGACAGTGAATTTCATACCTCAACTTTACTCCCAGGCTTACTTCGCTGCCCGAGTGCTTGCGAGGCTCTGGCAGCCTCGAGATTCTCTTTGCTGGAGACAACCGGATCTCAGAGGTCAGTTCACTGTCTGCTTCTACGCCTCTAACTCTCCACATTTATGAGCTACTTCCCTATTTAGGGACACCTAAGCGCACTGAATGTGTAGAATGTAACAATGTAAAACTATGCTTTGTTAGCGCATCCAAACCTACTCACAATACTGATCAAAAATGAGATAATCACCTTCAGATTCTGCTGTGAAGAGGACAACTTTTCACATCATATGATCTCGCCCCTCCCTCATGAGGTAAAGGGAAGGTTTGTGTTATATTTCTGACGGTAGCTGTGTCGGTCAGGTGGACGTGAGCCTCGTGGCGAGCTGGCCGCGCATTGCCACCCTGCAGATCAACAACAACAACATCGGTCACCTACCGCCTGCCCTGGGCAACGTCACGCAGATACGGTGCGTGGGTTGGTGGTAGGGGTGTGATGCGCAGGTTGGGTGTGTTGCGCAGGTTAGATGTGCGTGGAAGTGCGCGTGTGTTAGTATGGTACGCTCTTTAGGTGCGTGTGTTAGAGTGTTGACAAATATTTTAGGTGCGTGTTGGTGTTGCCGTTTGTCTCCCGCAGGTGAGATAAACTCGTTATCTGCTTGTTACTAGATGGCAACTAGTTTAGGAAAAATAAAACTCTTCTAATTGATAAATTGCTATTGGAAAAATAGAGATACACATGAAAATGTAACGGACAATAATGATTCGGTCGATGAAATAGGGACACTGAAAAATGGAATGGAGCAATAAATGGAACTAAATTAACGGAGTAAAATTGGAACTAAAAATGGACCCATAAATGGAGCATGGACAGGTGGGACGGAGACACTGCAGAAAATAAACCAAAACCTTAAATTAATTACCTGTCAATAGAAGTGACCAAGAGACCAGTGGAGGGAATGTGAGGAGATTGGGATGCAACATGCAAACATCTTAACTAGCAATACAGTATAATACATGCAAAAAGATATTTACAGAAATAATAAGAGAATATGGTATTTACAAAAAGAAATGCATAACTCAAAGAAACATATTACACTATTTAACTTAAATGAATGAGAACATAAAATAAAGTAAATTCTATAACTCAACATAAAGAACGTAAAATAATAAATCAACTAATAGAAGTCAAACAGCAAAAAATAATAATAACTGAATTTCAACAAAATAAATAACAGAACAAGCAAGTAAAAAAATACAGCACAATTACTCACGTATCCTTAAGAAGGATAACTCATTATTCCACCTACCAGTGCAACTGGAGCTTCACTTTTATTTAGAATTTCCTTAAGATCCTTTACTAATATTTTATAGTAAAGTAGTAGTTGAATTATAGTAGTTAAATTTATTACCAACTGAAAAGAATAATAATGTACAATTAGGTTATAATCACAAAGAAAATAACAATAAAGATTATTCAAGTAAAAAGAGGCATGAAGGCTGTGCTATAAAAAGTAGCAACACAACCCCCGGTTACATTGGTGTTGACACATAATTTAGATGCGTGTGTTGATGTTGACACTTGTTTTAGGTGCGTGTGTTGGTGTTGACACATACTTTAGGTGCGTGTGTTGGTGTTGACACTTGTTTTAGGTGCGTGTGTTGGTGTTGACACATACTTTAGGTGCGTGTGTTGGTGTTGACACTTGTTTTAGGTGCGTGTGTTGGTGTTGACACTTGTTTTAGGTGCGTGTGTTGGTGTTGACACATACTTTAGGTGCGTGTGTTGGTGTTGACACTTGTTTTAGGTGCTTGTGTTGGTGTTCATGCAGATGTTCGATATGTCTGCGCGTTAGTCCTGACACATGTATAAGGTTGGGTGGGCAATGTGGTGTTAAAACTCCAGCACACAGGGAATCTTCGCGTAGTCCATTTGATTCTCTTTTTGTAAATTAAAGACTGCCTAAAAAAATGAGTCCCGTGAGCAGCTATATGCCAACTACTTGCAAATTTATGGTCAGTAAATTGTAATGTAAATTCCTTTTTCCCATTTGCGAAAGAAATAAATGAAATTATATAACTCCGCGCTTATGGATTGTCATTAGTCGATTCTCACTACTTGTTCGTTTTGGTAACAAAGGGGTAGAAGATGCCTTTGATAGATTTTAAGATTCAAGAATTCCAGCGAGCAGCATCAGCTTTAGTTCGGTTTTCTTTTTTCTGATTTATTCACTTCTAGTTCAGATAACTCTTCTTCACTTTCCCTTCCTCGGAGTGGCCAACCTGCTATTGTAGCTAACCACGAATATTATCTTGTCAGAACTCAATGGCTTCCTTTTCTCTTATCTGATAATTTAGAAATTTTTGTGCCTTTAAATGTGGGACTTTATCACTTTCAAACAACTGTTCAGTCATTTTTTGGAATATGCTCTACTATAAAGTGTGTGCTTATCTTTCATATGCCCAGACTTGTTAAAATTTGCTAAGTTCTTCATCACAGGAGCCTGCAAGTGGAGGGCAATCCTTTCCGTGTGCCTCGGGCGGCCATCATCGCCAAAGGAACGAATGAGATCATGAACTACCTCCGCTCCAGGATCGTGCCCGAGCCTGAGTGAATGCTTTACCGAAATATGCATCTTTTGGTTTGCTCTGTGGCTTTGGCTAAATTTATCATAATGAATATTTCAACCAGCTTTCCTTTCGCCATTTCTCTTAAATTCTTCATTAACTCGCTTGGTGTTCAGCTTTAATCTCATAAAATTTAGATTCTTTACTCCAATGAAAGTCTTCGTCTTGCCTACCCCGAGTTGACCTGGTGAAAATTAGGTAATATATTCAGGGCTTATCCGCCATGATCAAGTAAAGGTTATACAACATCCAATGAACGTTGCGTGCGGCGATTAATACAGCTCGAGATACTTAATACTTTTTGAGTTCCGTCTGTGCCATACTGTGAATAAATCTTGAGACTCAATACAAAATTTAATATTTGAGCTATGAAATTTTTTTTAAGTTACGTTCTCACTTAGTATCATTAAATTTAAACTTGTTTCTGAATCGCTTAAGCGCTGCAAAAATTTTATATGAAAAGCAGCTAAGTGGCTAGTTGAGGTGCTGCGTCTGTGGTTTAGCGCGTCTTAACTTGAATCATGTTCTTCCCTGAGCAGCTGTATTACCCGTGTGAAAAATTCTTTCATTTGAACCTAAATTTTGAATGTCAAGTTACCCCCCTTCGAATATTGTTGGTCTAAATCGTTTATTTAAGTTCGTGTTTTCTTTTTTATTCTAAATTAATCGTGTTCTTCCGATCTCCTTTTGCTCAGTGGTATCACAAGTCTACTTTAAGCATTTGTTTTTGTCACTTAGTTGGAATGAATGTGATTTATGAAAAGGTTTTGATGTTCGTAGTCTTCGTGGGGGTTGAGATTTAACATTAACTGTTTTTTTTTCAACAGTTAATTATTATATTATACTCTCACTGTGTGATGTCTGATTGGTCCATAGTAGTTCGTAATTTCTGATGAGATATACGCGTGGGTAGCAGTCGTAGTTCTCGTGTTCAAGTATTTCGTTCAAGCATTCGACTAGTTTTGGCAACAGATTCTCATGCAATTTGCGTCGTAGCTCGTGGTGTAAATTCTTGCGAGACTCGTAAGTCGGCTTGAAAAAACTTCACTGTTAGCTGTATCCATACGACTGTGGATAGCTTGAAAATTCCTTCTCTGGTGATGCACTTGTTTTCATTTGTACTCTCGCTCTTGGTGTTACCACGTGTGCGCTGCTTGCAACGATGTTACGCTCTACATTTCCGAGGCTGTATTTCGAGAAATAATAACTTCCAACAAAAATTTTAGTCAAGAGCGATATTCTAGAAACGACAGCGATGATGAACTCCACAAGAGATTGAAGTTGGGCCTTCTCCCCCAGTCTCATGCATGGCTTCAAATTATAAGTTATTATAAAAATTTTATTTCATTCGCTTACATCGGCAGCTGTGAGCCTTTGACCAAGTGGATGAAATTCTGTTACTTTGAAATTGTCGTGGGTTATATCATCATTTTCTGATAACAACTTTCAGATTTTAACTAACTGGCTAAATAGTAGTTTAAATGTTTGGTATGGATTTATTCATGCACACTCTGTATGAAATTTTTATAATAGAGCCTGCAAAAACATTGAAAATGAAACTTTTAATTCTTATTAACACACCATATAGTTAGGTGTCTTTTTTTTGTGTTCATGCTATCGAAGCTTTGAAATGTGGCTTCCGCGCAGATAATTTGTGTCGCTGTCTTACTGGGTTTCTGATCTAAAGTCTGTGATAACGTTATAGAAAATAATTCTTAAGCTTTAAGGTACTTTCGACAGACATAGGCGCTTTTAAATAGCGTAGGCTCTTAACCGGTCATTCCTTAATTTTTCTATTTTCGTAGTACAAGTTCGGTACCAGCACTTCAAATTTAAGCTTTTAATTATTTGTATGGAACATAACTCTTTAATTTACTAGCTAACACCGTCAGTAGTTTTTTCTAGTCTATTTACAAAATTCTAATAAAAAATAAACTAACCAAATTAATTTCATTTTACCTTGCAACTCGGAGGAGTGAAATAAAAACCATATTTGTGTTCTTCAAAGATATAAAGTTTCTTATGTACAGTACAATGTGTAACATGCAATCATTATTCACCTCACGCCCATTGCAACAAATACACGCAACTACTAGCGTCAGTCAACACACGTGCAGCTTTCATGGCACGAGCACATGTGCATTTACACAACCACTCAATTTTACCATGAACGCCGTGATGTACAAAAATGCTTCAAAAAAATGTCCGCGTTCCCCCTTTAATATGATCAAGGAAAGGTCATATCTTTCCTACACGTCAATTCGCGAGGCAAAATCGGTATTTCGTCCGTTTACATTGCAAGCTGTTCTTTGATATTCTGCTAAAATCAAAATGGTGGAAACGTTATCACTTTATTGTGAAAATGATGAATGAAAGTCTTCAAAAACTCAACATGGTCAAAAAGCCGTTCACATCTCAAAAAAAAAAATTAATTACACAAAGAATAACACAATAACGGGTCTGAAACAAGATTCACCTTCACCCAGTGTACCCCAGGAAAACTGCCGCCGTTACCTCATTCACTCCCCATCACAACCCCTAAAAATACCGCTTAGCCGTCAAACTACTTAGCTGCATCCTGTCCTTGGAAATGACTAACTGACTACATAAAAAGGTTTATATATCAACTACTAGACAAACAATGTGAAGCAAGAGTCATTATTGTTGGCAATAGCGCAACAAGTGAGCTATTGTTACTTGACGTGGTGAACCTGCGCGCCCAACTACGTCAGATGGAGACAACTGCACGAGTGCCCTAAAATAAGTGAACTATGAAAAATAAACCTCGCACTCCTTTGAAAAAACTTCGCAAAGTATGACTATTCCATGACACGCACATGCAAGATTCAAGTAAGATACCACCCATTAAAAATAGCCTAAAAATTGAAATTGAGTTTTGTACATTACGAACTAAATAAATACTTGGGCATCACTGACCAACTCTCGAAACAATCAACTGAAGAAAAAGAACTTGCTGTACATTTTATGACAGAACGATGCAACTTAAATGATTCACGAGAACAAGACGAGCATCGTTCATACGATACAACTGCTATTATCAAATTGAGTTCAGTCTTGTACCGCGAGAACACAAAATGGACATTTGTTCTCTCTTGCAGCGTCACTTTAGTCCCTGCAAAAGCGTTTACTAAAATCCATCTATCCCCAGTCACCATTGCATGCATCTTCTCTTCAGAGTATCACTCATAAAACGATCAAGGATGTTTTGCCTTACCCATCCGGGTAAGGCTTTCACATATGCGTCATTCAAACCATGCTCATCAAACATGCATCACTCTAGGGGTGGTGCGTCCCATGATCCAGTTGATGAGGGTGGATGAGGTGGCCTGAGTCTCCCTGGTCAGGGTGTAGTCCGGGGTGATGATGGTCGGGTGAGGAGGCACGCTAGCCATTGTCTTCTGCTCCACTTCGTCGTTCAGCTCTCGTAGCTGCTCTAGCCTGAAAGCGAGCAAAGTATTCACTTCAACTATGGACGATTAATATTTAATGGCATTACACAATAAAAAAGATTAGATAAGTTGGTTGAAGCTTCCCTAACAACAGAAATGTTCCAAAAAGAGGAAGGAAGAAAGCACCATTTACTAGGATTTTAGCGAACTGGAAATCTATGCACGAGGTGTGTTTCTACAAAAAACCCACTGCGCATAAAAACAGTACGCCAAAAAAAAAAGTTTATGGAACAAACTGAAATTTGAATTCAGAAGTCCTGAAAAAAGGGCAGCAGAGACCGAAAAAAAAAGGTTTATAAGAAACAGCCTGTTTTATTTCAAAAGTAAAACCTACCTAACCTATAGTTTAGGACCTCACATGTTCCATTAGGGAGCGCTAATTCCCATAGATACAAATGTTGTATATCCCTGATTGGGTTCACTAACGCAATCGGTTGCTGCTGACTGATAATTTTCTGAGAGAGATGAGAACAAAGGGCTATAACCCTACCTTCTATGGCCTTCTGAACGATTAAACGTCTACTAAAATTGATAATTACAGAACTTCAAATGGCAAAGATTATTCTAATGCTCGATAAGGAACAAATTCTACTGCTAGTAATTACCAATCAAAAGAACGATACTGATCCATTACGTGCTAGTCATTCTATGCGTTTTGTTTGTCAAGGAAACGTTATCTACAAAAAATTTGTTTCATTGAGGGAGATAGAAATATTTTTCAGAATATGATCACTGAAGCTTTTGAACTAACAATCCGCCCACAAATTTCAAGTACTTGGAATGAAACGTCTGCGCGAAGATAAAAGTGGAATACAAAATAATCTATGAATAAATTTGACATGAATAAAATACGAAAAAAGTCCAAACCTGAAACATTGAGAGGTACATGTACATAAGAGTCCGTTTCATTCAAAGTTGGATTAATTTTGTGAAAGAATGTTACATTTCCTATTAATCTGACATCTCGCTTATTGCTAAGGCCTCGGATTTCAAAATTATTTTTGGAGATCAGGCTATCAGTCGCAAGGAAGTGATCTCTAACACGGCGTAGTTCTCCAACACCTTACGGGTGCGATCAGAAATTTCTCTGTGCTACGCTATGCACGTCAAATTTGGCGAGTAGTCTCCCTAAAGTTTGTAACATTACACTATTTAAATGAAAATTTATAGACTCATCCTCGCAAAAGTTCAGGCACCCTGTTGGTAAATCAGAAAAACTGGCAACATTGAAGTTGTTGAAAAAATGATTTTGATATTAATTTGCACATAGTATTTAGAAATGAGAATGTAAAGTAATTGAAGATAAAATGATTTTTAGTAGTAAACAAACGTAGGAGGGATGAATACCGTATTTTCTTAGTATCATTAAAATCAACGAATGTTCCCATCCAAATGCGCAAACAGTTATTTGGAAAAATAAGAACGTCACTGCTTCAGTTGATTTGTAAAAGTATCATGCGTTGAATAAATTCTAAAAGTTCTGTCTGTAACACAAGGTATCAGATTATTTAGAAAATTGAAATTCATGTCACTACCATGCTTTATTCAAATCCGGTGTTAATTTTTTATTGGAATGCGTTACTCTTGAAGGATTAATGGTTTTATTGATACATGAAATTAGGTTAGAAATTAGGTTTGCCATAAGATTCTTTTTCGAATCAATTTTTTTGAACCCTGCTTTTTCAAGTAGATCATGCAAAAGGTAATGTGGCTGTGGTTACAGTACAATTCAAACGTTTCACCACGATGTTTTCATCTACAGACATAGTTTTAAAAATTTAGGACATTCATTCCACCATATCTACTCATGATAAGAATAGAAATTATAGGCTCGAGCCAGTGGAATGCAACCCCCATTCAACCATATGGTTGATTACTTCACCATGAAGTGCCACTCGTTACAGCGACATCACTCACTTAGTCTTGAGAGGCGGCGGAATGTGGTCAGAGGGTGGAGCGTCGGCCTGCTGCTCGTCCGGCACAGCAGGGCCCGCAGCCTGACACCGCCTCACCAGCTCCTGGTTGCTGCGCAGCGCTGAGCTCAGTCGCAGCTGCAGCGAGTCCCGCTCTTCCACCAGCTGCACGAAACAAGATTGCTCTACTTTCTCTTCTGTTCAATGAAACTGAACGTTCAAGATGCCAGCATTTTAGCTAATGGGGCATCGAATGTTTACGTTTACTTCTTTATGAAAATTCTTTGTCTATAGTAGGCTAGAGGAAGACGTGTAGGACTGATATGTGCGCACATATTATTGAAGTAGTAGGATCATTGAAGAAACGATGTGAACTTAATAGTTCGATTACCCTATGAAATAGAGCATAAAAGTTTTTTGAGAAGATAACCTATTTTTAATTTCAAGTATTTTCAATATTTATCATCAATCTAACTACGACAATATTAAGGCAAAGTTTTGAATATCTTTTAAAATTATATAATTTTAAATTCTAGGCGGGAGTTTTGTTTGTTGTTTCCTCAGACGACTAAAAAGCAGTCGTTGCAATATTTCCCTTGAAATTGCACGAGTAGCAAGATAACCCTCAACAAGTTCGGCATCTCTGTCAGTGACCTAGCCAGCTCCTCGCACGAGTACAGTCCTATAAGTTTACGCAGCTCACTCCAGCCACGTTCTCATTGGTCTTTTTTTTAAATGAACATAATCAACAAATTCGAGTTTATATTACATACACAACACTTTTGTTGTAAACCTTAAGTCTAAATAAATTCGTCAATGAATGAGGAGTTGAAACGTCTTCATGCAGGCCAAAGAACAGCATGCTAGAACAGGCTCAAACCATGACTTTTGAATCCATAATATGGAGGACACATGAGAGGCAAGCAACGCTCTTTTTAGGTTAAAGCTTGTATTGTTAATGGCCTAGCTCGTGTGCTGCCTACATTTATTTTCCCAGAGTAAGTAATACCCGAGTATTCTAATTCTTCCTCCATAAATTGACTACAAGGTCGTTGAAGTGAAGTTTGGAAAAACTTCACCAATTTTATACTGAATTGTCCACCGAGAAATTCAATAAACCTGTAGACTCAAAAATGTTTTTCACACTTAAATCAAAACACCTAGGACATTGATCCGATTAGATTCATGAACAATGATAAAAAGAAACTCAAATTTGCAGTTAAAAAACAGACCGTGAACATTGTGAACACACAGGTCTTTAAAATCCTAGGTCATTGGTGCACTGGAAATTGGAACGACTCTCCTTCCTTCTTTGAACGTTTCCCAAACCACAGTTCCCAGAAAACTCTACCAGTAACCAAGATTCTCTCATCGAAAAATATGAGAAGCGGACGCTGACTTTATTGATTTCGATGATGAGCTGATGGCAGCGCAGGTCCCGCAGGTGCAGGGAGGCGAGGGCGGCCTCGAGCTCAGCGTTGATGACGTCGTCAGGGGAGTCTGGGGAGCCGCCCGCCTCACTCAGGCGCGACAGCGATGCGTCTGCAGACTCCACCTGCAGGTTAGATTAGATCTCAGTTTAAGCCTCCCTGCTAAAAAAAAAAAGCGTTCTGAAGAGAGGAAGGCACCAATTACTAGGGAGGTGAGGGAACACAGAATCTATGCAAAAGAGGCATAGAAACAGTAAGTTGAGAACGAAGTTTATGAAACAAGATAAAAGTTGGAAAAGAAAGTAGTTGGTGCAGAAAAACAGGACTACGGTGAACCGAAAAAAGGTGGTCCTTAACATAACAAGAAACATTTCATTTCAACAAAAAGAAGGCCTACCTAACTCTCAGCTCGGGCCCTCACACAATTTCCCCTTGGGAGTGTTAATTCCCATTGATACAATAGTTGTATTCCCCTGAGGGTTCCACCGACAGGCGACAGCAACACACAGCAGTCGCTAGCTGGCTCGGTATTATCTACGTAGACGGCTGCAGTTCTTACGCAGCTTAGAATCGTCAACGTCAGTTCAATTTCGTAATCGCGTATAAAGAGACATAAATTGCACCTTAGTTTCACAACTGTTTCAAGAGAGACGTTAATTTCAGCTTATTCCATTAAATTATACAAAGAATCCCCCAATTGTTGTTTTTTGTTATAAATTAATAGGTATAGAGAATGTTCTTGTAAGAATTATCCTTTGCACTTCATTCATACCTGAAGCGTTTTATTATCATCCTGTAGCTACTTTTCCTGAGGTTTTGTCTTTAGAACGTTACTTAAATGATGGATAAACTACAGCACTTGCATCATTCGCTTGAGGACAAACACGAGTTTGTAAAACTTTATTTGTTGACCATGAGTGCACCACAGAAGGGTTTCTAGTTTTATACTTGCGTAGACTTTTATCCTTATCTAAGAATGATATGAACACTGCAACCTCACAGGGGGATACAACCAATTATTTATGTAAATACTCCCAGGGGAAATACGTGAGGTTCCGAGCTGAAAGTCAGGTAGGCCTTGTTGAAATAAAATGAATGTTTTTTGTCAAAGACCATCTTTTTCGATTTACTGCTGTCCTGTTCTTCAGCACTTATAACTTTCTTCTTCAACTTTTATCATGTTTCGTAGCCTTCCTTCATAACTTTACTGTTTCTATACTCAGGGGATCTTATGCGGGATCACACCTTATGCATAGATTCTAAGTTCCCTAAACGCCCTTCTAACTGGTGCCTTCATCCTTCCTTTCTTTAGAACACGTTTGTTGTAGTTAGGGAGGCTAAAAACTAACATTTAATCTAATGAACACTGCAATGAACATCCGAGGTGTTTGAGTTGTGGCCGGTAAGCTTCTACTCCTGTCACCATGTTTTGTGACAATCCCACTTCTGACCAAGTTTCGGGGCCGTGGATTTCTATTCTAGTTTAAAAGGGACTACTTCATCAGGATAACTAGCCACTTCTAAATTGCCGACAGACGATGAACTGTGACTTTGTTCAATAAATTATTGCAAAGTATTTAATCTTTTTCTTTCCTCTGTTCCACGGAACTCCGCTTTTCATTAGTGTTGAAATGTGGCATGTTTTTAAAATATTTATTTTAATTTTTAATATTTTATTAAAACGTAGTTGATTTAAAAGGAGGAATCGTACTTTATTAAGCAGTACTTTTAATGCGTTTTAAAGTTCACGTTTATCAGAAACACAGTTAAAAGTTGTTTAAAAAGGAAGAGGTGAAACCGGCACTTAAATGGTTTACAAATTGACACGAAACCAGCTTCGACGCCTAGTCACTCAGGTAAATTGAGCGCACGAGACTCCTGCAGCTTACAAATACAGAAGCAACACGCAGGCGAAACCGCAGACAGCACTGCCGAGACACTGGCAACCGCACGTGCTAGATGCAAAAATACGGCGTACGAGCAGAGCGTTTCGGTGCAACAGTCCACGCAGCAGGTTCACTACCTGCGCGGTACAACCTTCAGTTTACACTCTGTCTCGCTCTCTCTCTTTGACCAACTGCCTACTGCCTGCATATGTTCAACGTTCGCTCCCGGTGCAGTCACAGACCAGTTCTTTCGCTGCCGCTATCAGTAAAGCGGCTCAAGCCAAAATGCCTCGGTCCCAGTGTACTCAAGGAAATGTGACACAAAGCACGAAAAATAAGTTTAACGAACAAGATTCCATCACTCTACACCAGCAAACCTGACTTTCCTCTACCATGTGCAACAAAGATAGCAAGATTTAACACGAAATTCTTCGTGCATGAAGTAACTGACAACAAAGTCGGGGTGCGCTGATATCTACCTAGCACTATTTGCTAAAGAAGCAGTGGTAAAGATGCTAATTTATCGTTCCGTTTCTAATGACTAAATGTTTTACACATGAAAGAGAAGGGATGATTTAGTATGGACTAAAGAAAACGTGGAATCCGTCCTCAAGATGCACTCTCGCATAGGATACTCTGAGTAAAGAAACAAATCAGGAAGGAAGAGGAAGAAAAGACAAAGAAGGACAAGCAAAAACTGGGAAAAATTGAAAGTAAAAGAAGCAAATATGACACGAAAGATGGAAGTCCCGAAGGCTTACCTATAGCTGAGGTAAACAGTGCACTAAAGAACCGAAAATCTGATTTGGTGATCACATATACGATACCATTTCGGTGTAGCACACCCAGAAGAACTGACCATGCCATATAGAAATGAAATATCAAGTCCTAAAATAAAATATGCATAATTGCCCAACACTGAAAAGAATTTAGCTATAAATTTCATTTTGTACTTCAGAGGGCATTGAAATTCACGGAGACTCACTCACACTTATAGGATGGAGTTAAGCTATTTTATCTATGCCATTTCACCTGGAACATTCAACTTTATATCCAATGTATATTCCAAATTTTGTACAGCAATATCATGTCACCGTAAAAAAGAAGCATGAAATACGGAGATATCTACCCTATTTGTGGTCTAGCCCATAATATAATGAAAATGTCTGACCTGCCTGCTGAGGTGCTGGCTCTGCTGCTGCCAGTGCCGGACTTGGTCCTGCAAGTTGCGCACCTCACGTCGGCAATGCTCCAGCTCCTGCCCAGCAAGTGTGGTCATCAGTATTTTTTTCACTCACACATTTTGTAAAGTTTTACATCAAGTAGAATAATCGTTCATCATGACGTTTATCTTTTCACAAGGAAGGCAGTCTTTCGATATAAGCGGGATATTAATTTCTCAAAGAAGGACATGCTCTTCAATCCTCACGCTTCCAAGTCGAGACATTATGCTGAGTGCCAGCCTGAGCATCTGTATGGTCTTTTTATTCAGACAAGCTTTAGCACAGCCATGCAGTACCAATTTCTTTGCACGAGCGTGAACAACACAATGCGTCATCAGTGAAACAATTACGTGAAGATCTTAGTGAAGAAAGTAGTAAAGAAATGTTTTTTCTCAAAATACTTCAACTCGATGAGATCAATAATTAACACGTGGCAGCACCTTCAACCAGCACAAATTTTCCAAATTAAATGATTAGAGACGTGGAATTCCTCGCCACAAAACAAAAAATGTTCAACAACGAAACTAAATGTAAAAGTTGTCGAAACAGAAAGAAAAGTTTCGAGGTTTACTCCCGTTGAGAATTTTACAAGCGTTAACACTGCAATCTTATATGAAAATAATACATATTTTCAAAACAATAAAGGTTAGTTGAAGACTGTTTTAACTTCAACTATTGTTTTCATTATATTAATCCAAACGAGACTTAGAATTTGAACTGTAGTATCTAGGTTAAATAATTGTGCACTAATTTGAATTAGTTACCTGGCTCGAGCACGAAATACTTCGTGGCAAGTCGAGAATTTTCGAGAATTTGTGAAATATCTCGGGTTAGTTCGTTAAGGGGTAGCAGGAAACGAAGCCGACAATAACATCGTACCTCAGTGAGCGTCTTGATCTGTTTAGCAGCCGCAGCAGCCTCCGCCTCGCTGTACCGCCCGCGCCTCTCCAGCTGCTCCACTGTAGTGTTGCTCAGGCGCTCGCTCTGCTCCTTCTGTACGATTTGCATATCTCATTATCATGTCTCACTGTATCTCATACATAAACTGTTTCACTCACTAACATTACAATTAAAACATTCCCTGGTTCGATAACGGTGGTGCAATGGTATTCAGTAAAACATGATAACAGATTATTGTATTCACGGTTTAATCTCCATTTTTGCTCAGTTAAACGATAGCCACAGACAAACTCGGCAAAAAATGAAGTGTGAGTGTCGCCTCAAGGGTGAAAAATTTGAAATTTCTCAATTCAAATTGCTTGCTATGCTGACCTGGAAAGCATAACGGTCTCGATGAGACGAATATTGGAAATGAGAATAAAGAATTAAACACAAAGGCACTTGCGCAAGAGGTCGGTGGCACGGCACGCCGGTCTCCCCCAAGACAGACGAAGAAAAAAAAGGAAAGCTAAGATCTATAAATAAAAACGCCAACAGACTCTAGCAAGAAGTGTTATCGATATGATGTGGGTAACAAGGGCTGCCATAGAAGGCGCTTGTCCAACAAGGCACAATGAGGTGAACAGACAGACACCCCAAGCATTCCTCCTGGGTAGCTAAGGTAGCCTACATACCCACGAGTAACCTTGCGACCCTAAGAGCGAGGACGTCTCCAAATTACATACCACCAAATCATGCTGATTTACTAAACAGTTATAGCTTAAGGGGGTAAACCCAGCGATTTTTAAATTTTGATCTGATTCGTTTGAAATGTGGCCAGTATATGTATTTGTTGGAAAAAAAACGCATTTTATTTGTGTAACTTTTTCGACTTAGGCCTTATTTTTTAAAAAATACGAAATATTAGTTTTTGGTACATTTTTACGGATTTTTCAAACGAATATAAGTCATTGAGTTTTTATGCTAGAACAAAAACCTAAGACAGTTTTAGAATCCTTGCAGCATTGCAAACAGTTTCTGCCTTAAATTTTCCATTTTAAACTTTTCGTTTTTCTAAATGCAATATTTGATCACTAACTAAATGAACACAAATTTGAGCTATGCTGAAAAAAAATGTGTGTACAATTGGGAAACAAGGGACCGTAACTTTGCCAGAAATGTTCCAAGAATTTTAAAACTGTCTGTTTTTTTTTCTAGCATTAAAACTCACTGACTTCTTTCTTTAGAATGCTGAAGATAAGGATTGTTAGTAATAAGGCATTAATAAATTTTTATCTGAACTGTAATATAATGAACAATTTGTGTAATTGAATGCTGTTTTTATTTTTATTTCGATAATCTCCATGCATAACTTCATATTCACACTGTGAATTGTAATTTACAAGAAATTACAAAGAAATATTTTTTTTTTTCATAAAAATTAACTTTTATACTTGTAGTCTGTTTCTTATGAAATTTGACTATAATTTGTAATTTTTAAAAAGAAACACAATTTCTTCTATTCATTTTTACGATTTAGGCCGTAGCTTTTTGGAAAAATTTGACATATTGGTTTTTTAGTTCATTTTCATTGATATTTCAAAAAAGTAGAACTCATTGAATTTTTTTTTGCTAGAACAAAACCAAAGACAGTTTTAGAATCCTTGAAGCATTGTAAACATAGTTACGCTTTCAAATTTTCCATTTCCCGTTTTGTTTTCTTTTCAAATGGGGTCGAAAATTCAGGATTTTTGGTCCCTTTACACCCCCCTGGAGGGGCGGGGGGATCTAGTGTCCAACAACCACAACAAAATGATCATTGGACCGATAGGGGCCTGGGTTGAGCTCCTTAACGTGACTTCCTGGTCTGAGTGAGACGACTTGAAATCGAACACTGCCAAATTTTCAAGCGTATGAACAATAAAATATCTGTAACAAAAAAAATATATGCAATTTTTTCCTAAAACTTGTTCCAACTAACAAATTATTAATTTTTTAAATCAACAAAAGGCTAAGTAACAGCTACAACATTCTATTCGGATCTATATCTAAATCACGCCTTCTTATTATTTACTATGCCCCTCTCTAACTTCAATTATAAGCTCGAGTCAGCCTGAGAATTTTTTTTACCACATTCTGCAGCATCTCTCGAGAGAAATTTTCACATTTCTCTAGCAGAGTGCTTCAGAGCTGCAGTTATGATTTAGTAGTGCCAGCTTTCGATTCCAGAATCAGCCAAACTACATAATATGTTGGGTCACGATTAGGCACAGGGGAAGGAGGTGTTCTACATTTTCTCACTCCAAACCCATGATGAATAGTCCTGATACAACTGTTCTGTCCTGCTCAAAGGTGAGACAGGGAACGTTATGTTGGAAAGCGAAAAGTCTGTAGCTGGAATTTTCAGCTCCTGAAGTTTAAGAATGAAACCTTTGGGCTGTGAATTTGCGTTCACTTACGAAATGCAAGATTTCCATGCGTTGGAAATGAGAGCCAATTTTATGACAGAAGAACATTTTTGATTCCTAAAAACTATTTTGGAGCCTGCAAGTGACTTGGGGCCATACTGTCATGATGATAGTTGAACTTCGCTTTGACATTTAAAACTGAAAATAATTTCTTCACATCTCTGGATCTTACCCTGAATAAAAAGGTATTCACAATACCTAGATACATGTTGAAAATTAGTTCAATAACTTTTACAGCTCCCTGGGCATTTGAAACTTTTCAATGCTTACATACAATTAGAAACGTATTACTTTCATCCCATTAGTAAAAAAATATACTGCATCAGTTCACCACATTTTCATCATACCTTGCACTGATAGCAAGCTCGGATGAAAAAGTAAAACATTTATACACATCCATAGCGCCACTTAGTTGCAGCTTAGCATAATTTCCTGGTCCGAGCGACATGGCTTCGAAATGAACTTCTGCATCTTATATGTACTAGAGAATTCTAAAGTACCTGAAAAATGAAATTTATCACCTTCATGACGTTATTCAATGAATTACACAATTTCTATAAGTTAAGCATTTAAGGATTCAACAACACATGGAAGCTCAATGACACAATTTGCCATGCACAAAACGCTTAGAAGAATCACCTTAATTGGGGCAAGCCTAAACCACTATGGCAACGGCCACTTGAAAATGAGAACTCAGGAAACGCTACCAGCAACTTTCCGGGTCTGACCTGCAGTAAGCGCGTTTGCAGGTCGTCTTGCAGACCGTGACTGAACTGCAGGTCACGAGACAGCCTGTCTACCTCGTCCTGCAGAGAGACCTGCTGAGCCCCGTGCTCTGTGGCCTACACACACGTGAGAGGGAAGGGCAGGTTAGTGAGGAGGAAGCACGCGAGACACTCTCAACAACCACTCGTACAGGTGAGTGCGCGCTCAAACTGCGTGCTGCTCCAAAATGAGTAGAAACAATCAGGATCACTAGTCTTTACTGGCATGCATCTAGGCTCTAAATATATCTCTTATACCGTGGGCGTGAATTTCGTTCTTGGAATATTGGAAACAAGAAGAATTGTGTAGACTGACAAAAGCTGCATGAAAGATCTTGTCTCTCTGGAGCTCAATGATTTCGTTTGAATACGAGCTGAAAATTTATCTTATTATCATAAGCTGGTGGAAAAGCAAGGCTCTAAAAATTCCGAGTACGAGAGAAAGTTATTGAAGTAGAGCCAATGAAAAATTGAAATTTCAAACGTACGAGTAGTTAAAAAGTGGTCAACCCAAAATGACCTGCATTTACTTTTTTTCTGAAGGGCTTTGATCTGTCAACACAATTCTAAGCATATACTGCGCGATTTTTGAGCCGCACGTATTAGAACTATTATCGTGACCTCACTAACGCTAGTCACCGCGACAGCCGCATAAACCTTTAAACACGAACACAGTGTAAAAGGACGTCAAAACTTTGCTGCTGGAAATGAGGTCAGCTCACAGGGGAATTTACGCTCTCCCAGCTCCAAGTCAGCTCTGTGCAGTTGCTATGCGTCATTGATTTTTCCGTGTGACTGCTGACTCGAGCAGCTCGTATTAAATTATTTATTGAGTGCTCTCCATCACTTGTGCTCCGTGTTTTGCAGATTGAGCAGGCTATGCATTAGGTTCGTGTGTTGTAAAGGTTTAAATCGCGTCGGCGTTTTCATTTCATGGTGAGTAGATTGCGGAAAGGTGAAATTTTAAATGAAATTTGAAATTGAAGTGGTATATTGTAATAAAAATGCTTTCAAAAATGCTTATTATAAACGTTATGTTATGAGTTGTTTCTTGCCGACTATGGTGAAGCTTTAAAGTATAGGGTATGTTGTTGAGTGATTATGTTATTATATCTTAGGTTAATTGCGTTGCAGAGAGCTCCGAAAGCTTTTACCCGTGCCCCGGTTGTGTGGACTGTGGTTTGTTTGTTCGTTAGCTGTCCCACATTTTAATATATTTTAATTTTAAACCTCCTATATTGATTTCGAAATAAAGTTAAATAAATAATTAACCTAACTAAATCACTGGAGGCATGGGATGGCTATAAGGGGAGTTGGGAGGCCATCATTTTTATCCTGGTACTAGTACCCTAGCAAACTTACCCTCGTAAGAATTGTCCTAGTAGGTGGCGTCCCATAACAACAGGTACATTTCCAATGTTAACATAAGTCAAGATTAGAGTAGATGTTAGTTTAAGCCTCCCTAACCGTAACAATGGCGTTCCATTAAGAGGAAGGCACCATTTAATATGAACTTAAGGGTACGCGGAATCTATGCACAAGGCGCATAGAAACAGTGAATTGAGAAAGAAGTTTATAAAACAAGATAAAAGTTAAAGAAAGTAGTAGGTTCTCAAACACAGGATAGCAGTGAACAAAAAAAAAAAAAATTGTCGGTAATCAAAACAACCTATGCTATTTCAAGATAAGGAAGGCCTACCTAACTTTTAGCTTAGGACCTCACATACTCCTCCTGGGAGGGCTAATTTTTATAGATACAATAGTTGTACACCCCTGTGGGGACCAAAGTCAAGATTATTCATTAAGTAATTCCGAACGAAAGAAATGATAGCCAAGGAGATCCATTTACCACGCAGTTTTGATCTTTCAATGTACACATTAACTTCGTTGCCATGTTTCTTTATCTCCCAAACTGCGGTAATATTTGTCTAAGGTTTTTGATGGTGTATGTGGTTTGTGTTCTAGGGTTACTGCCAGGCACACGAGCGCGATAGCCGCCACAATGCTAGACTTCACAGATTAGATTATTAGTTAGTTTAAGCTTTCCTGTCCGCCACAATGACGATCCAAAGAGCGAAAGGTGGCATGTACCATTTAGAATGGAGTTAAGGGAACGCGGAATCTATGCAGAAAGGTCATAGGAAGAGTAAGATTATGAAGCAAGATCAAGTTCGAAGAAGAAAGTAGTAGGTTCAGAAAAACAGAATAGCAGTGAACCAAAAATAAGGTGGTCCTTAAAATAGTAAACATTTTATTTCAACAAAAAAAAGGTCTACCTAACTCTCAACTTGGGCCACCACTTTTTCCCCTGTAAGTGCTAATTCCCATTGATACAATCGTTGTATCCCCCTGAGGGGCTAGACTTCACAACCGTGATCACTAGTGCCTTGTTGCACGGCTTACGAAGCAAAACACTGCTTTAGAAAGAAACTGCATCATTCAAATTCAAAAAACCATGAGCACCTCTGATTTCATCTAAGAGAACAATTAATCAATAAATGCCTTTAGAAAGATATTCTTTCAATTTAACAGTTAAGAATTGCACAAAAATTCTGGTCAGGGTTTCTAGAGTGTTGAAAAAATAAATATTGAGTAAACTGTGCAAAACTTGTCCTGAACTCTCTAAATGACTCCTAGTCCGAGTGACCCAATAATCAGAACTTTACATTAGTGAGAGATAGAAGAAATAGTAACGTTAGCCTATACTGAATAATTCGTTAAGAACAACTGGACAGCGCACTTTGAATGGGGGCAAGGTCAGGTCTTTGTTGGCAATGTTCTTCACTTCATTGTTTCATCACTCACATTCATTTTGTGGTACGATTAAACAGTGATTGTGGTTGTCAGCAGTCGTGGTGCCTCACTATAAAAAGAGCCAGAACCAACAACGTGCATAGTCGAAGAAGCGTGTACACTGCAGCATAAAATACACTAACATTTTCTCAATTATTGACGATGATAGGACGTAGTTTTGTAGCGCTTAACGAAAAACTTTCCCCTCATAAGAAACCTTATTAGGTAAGAAACCAGTGCATCAGCAACAATGCAGTCAATCCAGAGCAAAAAATTTTGGAGTTACCGCTTCGTAGCTTTCAAGCATGAGGCAACTTTTATAAATTGACAAGGAAACTACCATTGCTTCTCAGCTGAAGAGACAAAAATTGAAATGAAAATCGTCAACACATCAAAAAACCAAATTGGTACATGTCGAAGAAGCAAGAACACTGAGTGGATGGTCACGCGTCGAAACAATTTAGAAACCCACACAAAAAAATCGAACACACATCTTGCAGGTCTTCTGTAACTGTTAGTGGTTTCCCTAATTTGCCATAACTAATCAACATATAACTGTTCAAAACAACATCCACTTGCTGCGCACAAAGATAATGAGTTAATTTAACCAAAACTTTAGTTGCTTGAAATGAAGTCGAGGTTCAAAAACAGAGGTGCAGTGCTCGTTCCTGGCAGTTACGTTTTCACACTCCACTAAAGCTCATTTCAAGACGGTACTCTAAAGAAAAAGATTTAAATCGATTCAAAAGAGGGTAATCTGAAGAAGACCACCACACAACCGCACCTCCTCCTTGAGAGTGTTGCAGGCCTCTCTGAGAGCCGTGATCTCCTCCTCCAGGCCCCTGACTGTGGCCTCGACCGTCTCCTGTCTGTACGCCTCCAGCTCCGCCGTCAGCCCGTTGACGTCATCCATCAACCGGTCTCGCTCGCCTTCCAGCGTCAGGTAGCCGTGCCTGCACAGTTGTTATTGGTGAGGGTTTCATCACGAGGACACTGCATGAACATTTCAACAGTGCCATTAGAGTTTATGGTTTTGTCATCTATTAAACGTAATCGAATTATCAGTATTTTATATTGCCTGTAGTCATGCTGCTTTTTCCACCCATTAATAAACGATAAAATTATATCATATTGCTCTCTAATAAAAAAGTCACCAAAGAAACACAAAATGAGAAGATTATAATCAAAATTGGAAATTGTCCAAACGAGTACACTTGAGTTAAGCAAGAGCTGCTCGCATGAGTTTTACATGAAACATCAGATAGCACTAACTTCATGGACGCGTTGTCAGTCTTGATCTCCTCGTGCTCCATGAAGAGTGCGTTGTAGGCGCTCTTCATGGTCTTCAGTTGATATTCAGTGGCGTCGAGTTCATTCCTCAGAGAATTTTTCTCCTCAGTAAGTTTCTCAAACTGGCCCTGTTGTTCAATGAAAGCCTCTTTATAAACATCTACATCTTTGTCGGCTTTGGTGTTGGCTTCCTTGAGCCGCTCCACCTCCGCCTCGAGTGCCTCTTTGAGGCGCAACAGGTGTTTGTTTTCGGTCTCAAGTTCGGCAAGTCGTTCGTTCAAATCTTTGTTTATGGACTCGACCTTCATGTTACTTGAACTGAGCTCGTCCAACTGTGCCTCTAAAGCAATTACTTGGTCCCTTAATTGCTTCGAAGCCTCCGATGATGACAGTTCATCATCAGACCGAGATAAATTCCTCTCACCAGCAGGCCGTTTTCGTTCCTCCTCAACAGCTTCCTCTAGCTCGCTAATTTTCCACTCCATGGAACTCACAGCAGATTCCAGATCCTGATTACGAGATTTGAGGACTCTGATTTGATCTTCTTGATCCTCTTTCACATCCACAAGTCTGTCGTTGGCATCTTTCAGCACCTCACTCTGCTTAGCAATCTGATCCTTCTCCTTCACTATGTCTTCAAGTCGTTGCTTTAGCTCATCTCTCTCGCTCTGAGCCTGGGACACCTGGGCCTTGAACTCTTCTTCAAGAGCCTGGTCCAGGTCAGACAGCCCTCCTTTCGACTTCAATCTATTTACGTCTTTTTGCAAGGCTTCATTGGCACTTTGAAGACCCTTCACTTTTTGGAGAAGCTTCCCTGACTTAATTTTGGCTGCTTGCAAGTCTTCAGAAAGCCCATTTCTTTCTTTCTCAACAGAAATAAGTTTTTCCTTCAGAGATTTCACCTCCTCCCTGAGAAGTGCGTCTTGAGATGACGACCTCTGGATGTGCTCCACTTCCTTACAGCCTTCTGAGCCCCAGTCTAGCTCATCTTCGTCATGGATGCCAGGTACCTCAACACTGTAGTCAACAGCCTGCTGTGCAGGAGGCAGCAGTTCAGCAGTCGCTTGCTGTTGTAAGGTTGCCTCAGTCTGCATATGAGTCAACTGCTTTTGCTGCATTGCAATCTGCTCTTGCTGATGTACGGCCATCTGTTGGTGCTGCAGAAGTTGTTGCTGTGCAGCCATTAGTTGCTCATGCAAATTCTTTACCTGTTCAGAAGAGTGAGCACACGTTGCATTGCTCTGCTCGGTCTGTTCTCTGAGACTCTCTTTCTCCCTCTCAAGTCTCTGAGTCTCCACCACAAGACTCTCCTTCTCCGCCTCTAGTATCTGAGTAGCTTGGTTGGCCGTGTCCAAATCATTTCGAAGTCTCACGTTTTCTGACTCGAGAATTTCTAGATCCGTCGAGCGACGAGAGTTCTCACCTTCCATGACCTCTAGCTCGCTCCTGAGAGTGATATTCTCACGGCGCTGCAGTTCGAGATCCTCCTCCATCCTAGCAACCTGCTCCTCGGTGCCACTGTTCTTCTGGGCCTCAGCCTCCTCCATCTCCTCTACCAGTTGTCGCAGTCTGTTGCGCTCCTCCTGTAGTACACATACAAGCCCTAGTTAGTCAGCAGTCATGTTTGGTATTGTTCTTCTACAATGTTGAAGGCAGTACATAAAATAGGGATTCTATCACCACCATGTTCATTCTGGAATGATTGAAATCTAAAAGTGTCAAATATCTTGAAATTATGAATGATTGCTTCTTTTTTACAGAAGCTGACATGAATGATTATTTGTTAAAAGCAATGCAACTTCTGATTGCTAAAGATGAAAAACAATGCCTGAGACCTTTCAGTGGCAGTAAAACAGAACGGAAATAAAAACTGACAGAACTGAACTGAACACATTCAAAGCAAAATATTGGAAACGTGTACATGACTACGCCCTCGAATGTACAGCTAACAGATTAAAAGTACTTTTAAGCCTACCTAACTACAACAGAAGTGTCCAAAGACAGGAAGGATGAAAGCACCATTTAGTGTGGAGTTAAAGGAACGTGAATCGATGTACAAGGTTATTCTTAAACAAGATTTATTGCGCATAGAAACAGTGAGTTGAAAACGACGTTAATGAAACGAGATAAATGTTGAAGAAGAAAGTAATAGGTGCTGAAAAACAGGACAGCAGCGACTTGAAAAAAGATGATCCGTTGTAAAGCAAAAACCTTTTCTACTTAAACAAGAAGGCCAACCTAACTATCAGATCGGGACGTCACATTTTCCCCTGAGAGTGCTGATTACCATAGATACAATAGTTGCATTCCCCTGAGGGAAGTCAGGAGCGGAACTCCATCAAGTTGAAAGTTGAGGCCCGCAAGTACCAGCCAAGCCTTCAGCAGAGAAGCCATTCAATAACTCACACCAAGGATTTCTATGTACATGCTTTAAGGAAAAAGACTCTCATTCGAGAACAAGCCAAGGTCTGGCAGGTCATGAACAAGCAACAATCAAGAATTCATAGCGAATGTTCATAGAATAGAGATAGAAGATATTCATAAAACTTTCAAACAGATAGAGAAGTACATAGAAGCACAACATCAGTTCATACAATTGTAACAAAAAAATTTGGCCATGCGAAGAGTGTTGGCAAAATTGTTTTCCAAGTTGTTCGCTGAGCAGCAGAGTAGGAACAACTCCTCCTGCAAATTGCACAACACCTGCTTGACTGCTATTAGTGGCTCTGGCTTCATGTATATCATCATCACTGGTGACCAACTGAAAACGGCGCTGAAAAAGAAGCACTTCAGGTTGAGAGAGGGAATCATGAGAAAAGAGATGGCAAAACTCTTGAACGTTCCACAGAGGTTACCAGGAGCAAAACACCAAGGAGCACTCATTGAAGGTGATCAAATAAAACCTGGGAAGTGTAGCTTGATTTTCACAATTCTTCTCTTTAAATTTAGAGGTCAAATACTTTTGAGGTGAACCTTTTACAGTTCCTCATCTGTGTTTTGTACAACGAAAAGGAAGCAGAAAACTTCAAGTTACTCACCTGCACGGAGGTAACTTCAAGTAAATTGCCTATACTAAATAACAAAATAGCATCAGCTACACACTCAATTGTTACTCCAAGCGAGTCACCAGAAGAGACTCATCCCTGAGCAAGTCACCTGTACAGAGTTGAGCTGTCCTCTCAGCTTGGCAATCTCAGCCTCAGCGCTGCCCACCATCTGCTCCAGCTCTGTTACCCTCCCGTTGCCACCCTGCCAAAACAAGCCAACTTCCGTAACACGGTAAATAATTTCACAGTATACCAAGAGCTTTACAAATACTTTTCATTTGCCATAACCTCCATAAATAACGCACTTTCCGTGAATGATGTTAAACGTCACAACTTAACGTGACCACATTAAGCTCTACACAAACTAGGGGCACTAACCTGCTGCAGTAGCTGCAACTCAGTCTGCACCTGATGCAAGCTGCTCTCAGCAACGCACAGTTGGTCTGTCACTACAGCAGAGTGTCGCTTGACTTCGTCATTCTCCTGCAGCAGCCGCTCCATCTCGCTAATGGCAGCTCTCAGCTCCTCTTCAAGACGAGTATACTTGGACTGCAGTTCAAAGACCTGTTCGCTGGGGCCAGGAGAAGAGAAAAAGCTCTCCGCAGTTGAATCGACTGTGGAGTCAGTAGGAGCTTTAGCAAACAGCGACGCAGCCGACCGTTGGCTCGCAACTTCTTGTACCTCCACTGTCGATGACGGAACAGATGTTGGCTCAACACGTTCGGACAGTTGTCCTTCTAAAAGCTCAATGCGCCTACACGACTCTTCATACTGTGCATAAAGAGCGGCATACTGTTGCTCCAAAATTTGCTGCTGCTCTAGAGACAAGGCAGAAGTACTAGACTTCGTTATAGTTGTATCAGCGGTAACGGCACTTGCCTGAGTTGGATCACCAGGAGAGGCAACAGCAGCAGAAACGTGCGCACTCGTCTCACTCGATGCCTGAAGTCCGGAAAATTCAGTTTTCTCAAGAAGAGCTGTAAGCTCAATTATTTTGGTCTTTGCCTCTTCGTGTTGCTGCAGGAGTTCGTTGTAGAGCGTGGTGAAGGGCGTCCACTGTTCTTCATACCAAGATAGTTTGAACTGCAACTCGGCCACGTCAGCATTGATCGACTCCCGCGGTTCTGCACTTATTGCACTGCCTTCATTGATTTGCGCAGCTTCACTTGTGGACACCACGGGCACCTGAGAGGAGGCAGCTGCTCCAGCCTCAGACTCAGACTCGTCAGAGGCGGCATGGGTTGAGAACCAAGAGGCAGCCGTGGCATCAGCGGCACCTGCAAGGTTATCAAAGAAGGCACTAGCCGTGCTGCTAGCAGGGGCATCAGCACCAGCAATTGCTGAGTTGGCAGTACGAGTCTGGAGCTCAGCAATGGAAGTTTCAAGCTGCTGGCGTTGACTCCTTTCAGCTTCAAGCTCAGCTGAAAGTGAACTCAAATCTGAGTTCTTCTTTGTAAGGTCCAGCTCATAAGAATTAATGCTTTCCTTCCTCAAAGACTCGGACGCTTCCATTTCTTTTCGGACAGCAGATAACGTTTCTTCAAGCAATAAGACCTTCTCGGCTAGCGAGGCATTCTGCTCAGCTTCCTGCAGTAGCTGCTGCTGCAGTTCCTGCCTCCTACTCTCTAACTTACCATTGGTATCCTCGAGACCACTCAGCTTCTGATTGAGCCAAGCCATTTCCTCCTGGTGGGAATGAGCCGAGTGTTTCAGCTCGGTGAGCTGCTCCTGCATCTGCTCCACCAGTGCAGTCTTTTCAGTCAATGCTTGCTGCAGCCCACGCAGTTCAGGAGAGCTTCTGCCGCCACCTTGACCACCACCCAAGTCCACCTCCCCCAACTCGTCAGTAGCCGAACTGCCGCTCTCTGCCTGCGTCTGAGCACAAGACGTCACGGTGCCCAGACTCGTCTCCAGCTGAGTGATGGTGAGCCGCGCCTCCATCAACTGAGCCTCCAAATGGCGACACTGCTCAACATAATGCCCTTCATCATCCACAGGAACAAAGCTATGCGTTTCATTTAATTCCTTGCGTAATTCGTCAGTCGTTCTGGTTGCTTGAGTTAGTTGCTCCTCCATTTCTCGGAGTCTCTGCTGAGAAGCAGTCAGCTCAGCCTGCATTTCGTTCATTCCATCCCCACTCAGAACAGAATTGTTAAGACAAGCTAACTGGGCTTCTAAGTGGGCACTTAGCTCATTTTTATCGTGTAGTTCTTTTGCGTATTTTTGCAAAGCAAGTTCGCTCTCAGATGCTGATCGCCGCATCTCGTCCAAAGTAGCCTCAAGCAACACAATTTTCTGAGAGAACTCCTGCAGGGACACGTTCTTTGCTTCTAATTCAGTAGAAATGTCACCAAATCTCTGCCTGAAGTTGTCAAGTTCCACTTGAAGAGTACTCACTTGAGAGCTGAGCGAAGTAGTGTCCTGTACTTGCTGAGACATGCGCTCGTACTCACTGCGTAACTCCACTATTTCTTGGTCGAGTTGCTCGATTCTCCATTGCCGAGCGTTGAGCTCTTCATTAAGTTGAGCTACACTAGTGCTCTGAGCACTGAGAAATTCAACCCTACTGTGCAGCTCATTAATTTCAGTTTGTTTGCCCTGATGGTCGATCTGCATTTGGTACAGCTGCTCACTGCTTTGCTGTAGCTGCTCGTCATGAGCTGCAACAGCAGTTGCAGCGTGTGTCTGCACTGCTGTCACTTCTGCCTGCCGAGCAGCGGCAGTCTCGAGCTCCGCGTATGCGGCATTCATCTTCCTCTCAGCCTCAGATAATTGCTGCTCACGGTCATGTAGCTTCTGTTGGAGCTCAGCCACCTGGGGCTCACTTGCGTTCAGTTGTTGCTGGACTTCAACCAACTGCTGCTCACGTTCGGCCAACTGCTGCTGCACCCCACAAAGTAGTTGCTCACGTTCAAGTAGTTTTTGGTTCATTTCAGCCAATTGAGGTTCCCGCTCAATGAACTGTTGTTGCATCCCTGCCAGGTGTTGCTCACGTTCAGCCAACTGGGCAGAGAGCAAACTAGCAGACTGTGACTGCTGCGCCAACTCATTGCTTAGAGACTCCACCTGCTGCTGCAAAGCTGCTTGATCCCTTTCATATTTATTCTGCATATCCTCTTGCAGCTGTTGCTCACGCATCAGGTTGTCTTGCAAATCGTTTTTGGTGCTCTGCTCTAACATCAGTGAGCTCTGCAGTTCTTCTTTCAGCCTCCTTTCTGCCAGGAGATTATTGTAGAGGTCTTCTCGAGCCTTTTGTTCACTAGCCAGACTGGACTGCAGGTCGCCCACACCTACTAGGCGCTGGCGGTCACTTTCCTCCAGGACAGCCAGCTTCTCTGTGAGCTCCGTTATAGTGACTTCGTTCTGCCGCAACTGGTTCTCGTACCCCTTCACTTCTCTCATGACAGCCTCATGGTTATTCTGAGCATCAATCAGAAGCTTATCCTTCAGTTCAAGCTTAGTCTCCATTTCTTCATAGCATTTCTTAATGACGTCAGCGTCAGATGCTGACATTTGCACAACCGATCCTTCTTCTAATACGCCGCTACCTTTTGCGGCAATTTCAGCGGCCAGAGAAGCGATCTGCGTCTGCTTACTCTCTGCCAGGCTCTGCTGCTCACGAACTAGCTGCAGCAACGACTCCTTCTCCAGCGTCAGCGACGTCACTTCGTCAGTTCTATCACATAAATTGGACTGTGTATCTTCCAAAATTTTCTGACAGTTATTGAAATCTTTTTGAAGTTTCTCAATTTCTTTGATTTTGGAAAGAAGATTTTTCTCAGTTTCTCTCTGGAGTTCAGAGAGCTTTTCAGTATTTTTCTCAGCATCCTTTGCATCAGATTTGAGCTCCTTGATCAACTGTTCATAATCCTTTATTCTTTCTTTATTGTGGTTCACAGTCTCTTGTGCTTCTTTCAAATCTGTTTTCAAGCTTGAAATCATTTTCTCATTCTCAGCAAGCGCTTTCTCCAGTCTCGAGTTCCGCTTCTTGAAGCCAGCCAGCTCAGATTCTGTACGATCTAACAGATCTTCCATTTCTGAGAGTTTGCTCTGCAAGGCGTCGGCCTGCTCAACTCCTACCATAAGACGCTCAGTTTCGTTCTTGTATTGCACTGTGAGATCCTCAAGCTCTGCTTCTCTGTCAGATAGTAACTTCTGTAATTTCTTCACTTCATCCTCGTGCGCCATGTTATCAGTTTCAGCCTCCAGCTGCAGCCGTTCACAACGGTCATTAAGCTCTCTGATTTCATCGTCGAGTTTTGCCTTTGTTGCATCAAACGAGTCTATTTCTATTGCATTGTTGGCCAAGGCATTCTCTTTATCTGTCAGGATGCTCAGCAGACGTTGGTTGGCCTCGCAGGTTTCCTGCTCTGAAAGTACACAAGCTTCTGCTTTTTCTTCAAGCTTCTTCATGTCCTCTTTCTGAGTTCTGCACACCTCCTTCAGAGAGTCGACTTCCTGTGATAATTCGAGAACGCGCCGATCGAGTTCATCCCTTAGATTCTTTTCAGGCGCGTTCTCTTTAGCTTCGGCAACAGCTTTCATTTCACTTTGGAGTTCTGATAATTCTTCACAAACAGTCACATTCTTATCCTGTAGATCGTCTATTTGTTTCTTTAATTCAACCTCGCTTTTTTCTAACCTCTCATTTTCTACTCGTAGTTTTGATGAGATGGGTTCTAAACGGACTAATTTTTCTTCTCGATCATTCAGGAGTTCCACTAGTTTGATTTTATCTTGTTCTAGAGAGGAAATCGATGCAAACTTGGCATCTAAATCAGTTCTGAGATCTGCCAATTTCTTCTTGAACGCTGAGGTATCTTCTTCAAGAGAGACATTTGCGGCCTTCAAGTCATCAAAGTCAACAAGACGCAACTGAAGATTACCCTTTTCTTCTTCTAATAAAGCTATCTGATTGTGCAGATCGAGGATATTCTGCCCCGACTGCTGACCTGTTTTCATAAACTTCACTTGTTTTTCGAGGCCTTTCAACTTACTTCTTCCATGCGCCTCTGCCTTGCACAACTTCTGCTTCAGCTCTTGAATGGAATTGTGGTTTTGTTGACTTTTATTTTTCTCCACCTCCAGGCTGGTTGTCACCTCTGAAAGGTCAGACTGGAGAGTCACTATTTTCTCTTGCAGTTCAGCATTGCGAGCAGCCAGCTCGAACCTGATGCTCTCAGTTCTACGATGACTCTCCTCCAGCTGTGTTACCCTGCAGCTCTTCTCGGCCAGGGACCTCGTCAAGACTTCTTTCTCGAACTTCCACTCCTCCTCTTGCTTGGCAAAGCGTTCCTGCATATCTCTCATGCTGCTCTCGCGCTCCTCCATCTCTTCCATCATCTTCATGATTTTCTCATCCCTGTCTTTCGTGACCAATGCCACAGCCTCCGTCCTAGATTCAATGAGGCAGTCTTTCTCCCCAAGCCTGTCTGTTTGGTCCTGACACAAGCTCTCCAACTCTCCAACACGTGAAGTTAAACTCCAAACTATTGCATCTTTTTGGAGAAGCTGCTGACATAGCTGCTGAGTTGTTGGTTGAGACTGCAAGGGAATAATACCTTTCTCTAAATTTTGAATAAAATCATTTCTTTCTTCAAGTTCCTTCCTTAGCTTATCCATCTTTTTTTTCATTTCATCCATGCTAGCTTTTTTCTCCTTATGGTCACGCTGCTGCCTCTCATACTTTGTTCTATTCTCGTCGAGCTGTTTTCTGAGCAACTGAATTTTGGAATGTGAAGTGCCTTCAGAAAAAGAAGAAGTTCTGGCCTTCTTAGGAACCCCTCCTTCTGCAGCCTGATCTCCCGCACCTTGAGGGCGCGTCGAGGGCTCCTGGGCAGGCACGGACATGACGCTCACGTCCGCCAGACTGCCCCCCAGCTTGGAGCTGCCCACTAGACCTTCACTCTCCTTGAGCACCACCTCAAACGGCTGGGCTGAAGGGTCCACTCTCATGGATTCTGTGCGGAAGGACTGACCCTCAGCAGAGCTGCTGGCAGGCTTGGCAGCTGCTGCTTGTTGTTGTTTTGCATGCTTGGCAGAGGGTCGGCCGAGGCGGCTCCTCATTGCTGCTAGCCGAGTGGCATAATCCTGCACACGCAGACAGAGAAAATGGAAAAACATGAATCGGTTTGGAAATATTCTCCAGACGGAAGTCAACACAAAAAATTTTTAATAAAATGTTTCAAGAAAATATAAAGCAAACACAAATTGATGAATAAATTCTCTACTCAGATGTTATGAGACCACATGTTATTGTAATTAAAAACCTAAAGTTTACATTAAATTTTAGACAGAAGAAAAACAGACGCCATAATTGAACCATAGGTAAAAAACAAGAGAATTTGAATACCTCTGCAGTAACTAAGAGCTAATGGCACACAAAAATCTTGGTAAAGTAAACATTGAAAGCAAACAATAGTAAAGGCAAGTAATGATTGAGTCAAGCATTCCTTCTTTCAAGGGAACCATTTTGGAGCATTTGCAGTCAAAAATTAGATTTTCCCAGTTGGTTTTTTTTTTATTGCTTTAAAAGAGTTTGAGATATGTCCCTGAATGTCTGTAGAAATATCAGGAACGTATCCCAGAGCTAGCACCCCCCGAGAGGGGGAGAGCATCCCCCTCACGGACCTTTTTTTTCATTTTAGAACCTAGAGCAATAAAATTTGGTACACTGATAGGAAAGGCAATTTAGAATCATTTATCATTTATGACAAAATGCGATTTTCTTGAAAAGAAAATGGGAAATCTTAGAAAACGACATTTTTATGGGGGGTTTTCTAAATGCTTCTTCTCTGACAGTTTTTGAGCTACAGTAATGATTTTGGTATCATTGGATGCAGAATAACGTGGAAATTCCAAAAAATTAAATGCATTTCCTCAAATTTCCAATAAAAAAAAATAAATGAGAAAGAAAAAAAGAAAATTTTTTTTCAAAAAAATTCAAATTTATGACATCATAACTTTAGAACAAAAATGAATTTTGAAAAACTTTTCAATTTTCTGGAAAGCCCTTGTTTTCTTGCATCCAATAATGTAAAAATCATCACTGTAGCTTTAAAACTGTAGGAGAAGAAGCTTTTTTAATCTTAAAATATCTTTTATACAAGTAAGTTTTCAAAACGTTTTTCACAAAATCTCCAAAATTTACAAAGCTAGAGCAATGCGGTTTGTTGCATTTGAAAGTGATATGTGTGGTCTAAAAATTTTTTTGACCGATTTTTTTAAAAATTGGATGTAAAACTTTCCGTATACTTTTTTATCCAAAAATTATAACTTTTACCCTACCTCTTTCAAAAAAATTATATGAATTCGGAATGAAATAAATAAAAAAAAGGGATCAATTACATTTTTAGAGTACACATTTTACTTTCAAATGCAACAAACCGCATTGCTCTAGCTTTGTAAATTTCGGAGATTTTATGAAAAATATATATATATACATATGTTTTTTTATTATAAGGAACAATTAATTTTCTATGCCACAAATGAAAAAACTTCTTTAATAAAAGTTGTTACGAATGTGGAGATCTAGTAGTCTGCAAATTTTCATAGACGTACGTCTAATAGAAAAAAAGGTTTTAGTTTTTCAAAATGGTTCCCTTAATCTAAAATTTCATGGCCAAATTAAGCAAGAATAATTATTTGTAATTTACAGCTACCAAAGTCAAACCTAAGATAAATAACAGTTGAAAAAATTTATTCATAATTCCAGCATTAAATCACAGGAAAAATGGTTCATAACACAATACTGCAATATTTAATGAATAATAATGAAAAAATGTACTTGTCTGAAAACTGGAACCACATTTTCCACACCCATGATTTACGCAACACAGATGTGATCACGGTGTCCTGGAAAATATTTACTCAAACTATTTATTGACATAAATACAAGTCTAATGAACTAAATCAAAGTAAAAAACATTAAATTTAAGAAAATTTAATGTCATAATATAAAACTCAGTTGTACCTTAAACAAAAAATACATGTGAAATAATTAGTCAAAGGATGAATGCATTTTCTTGAGAAATGAAATATTTGCACGTACAATGAAAAATATAGAAGTTAGCTTAGTAGGTTGGTACTAATAATTATGGAATAATATTGCAAATGTTCTACGTATAGTTTTCAGGTAGAGAATGATGATGATCACAAGACAACAAAATATTCATGAGCAGAAAAAACTTGAATTAATTTGGAAGCATAGCCTTTGTATTATGTGTTTACCATGAATTAAACTAGGTTATGAGTTAGTTTAAGCCTCCCTAAATACAACAAAGAAGTTTCAAAGAGAGGACGGATGTAGATGCCATTTAATATGGAGTTAAATGGGGAATCTTAGCACAAGGTGTGCTCCCACAGAAGATCCCCAATGCATAGAAACACCAAGTTAGGAAAGGCATTTATGGAACATGAAAAAAAGCTAAAGAAGAATGTAATATGTGCTGAAAAACAGAACAGTGAACCAAAAATAGATGGTCCATGGCAAAACAAAAGTCCTTTCATATTTCAATGAAAGGAAGGCCTCCCTATCCTTCTGCTTAGGAGTTAACATTTTCCCCCCAGAGAACACTAATTTCAATAGATGATTTTACCATGGAATGAGAAATGAGAGAGCTTACCTGTTAAAAGGACCATTCATCAACCTACAAGGATCACAGCCACAACAACACAATACATAGTGGCACACAGCTGGTGAGCCACGGCATGCAACAACCAGTGAGCCCAGCACACAGCACAAACCTGGTGAGATGCTTGGGGCATTTTGCTCTTCAGGCTTCCCAGCAACTGCTGCTGAGCTTCAAACTGCTCCTGCACACAGTTAACATTTTAATCATTAAAAACCTTCTTCAAACGCTGTCACTGCAACAACACAAATTACCTTTGCATTATTATCCAACAACATAAAAAGTAATCCTCTGCAGTCAATATGAAGCTGCTTGATGAAATATTTACATGGAAACATGAGTGAAGTCCAGATATTGATGCACATTTTACAGTGAATAAAACAAAACACAACATACCTACTCATTGAAAATTTTACCAATTTTCAAGCATAAATTTGGCATATAAGTAGGTCTCCTGCAGTAAATAGCAAGAAATTCCTTTTCTGTACCATCATAAAACAATTTCTTGTCAAAGTAAAGTGACATGGTACATTTCCTGGAGAACTGAACAGAAAAAGAAAATAATGGTCAATATTGAGTTTAAGCCTTTCACGGAAATTAAAAATTCTGTTCCAAAGAATCACTAAAGGAACACATTTAAAAATGTTTTACATGAATCACATTCTGCTTGCTGATGCATTATTTTCAAGATAAAACAATCATTACCTTCAGATAGGAATAACATTATATGGTTGGTTGGTTGTTTAGTTGCCGCATTGTCGAGTGACGCCCACTTTTCTGGCGAGACACGCCCACTTCTTGGCGGGAAACTAACAGCCTCGGTTTGGGTAAGTTAAGGTGAGCTATTTTAGGTTGATTTATGTTAGTTTATTTAACTAGGCTAACATAACCTACCCGAACCTCACCCATCATTACGTTAATACCGTATTACAGCATATTTACGTGTCCGTTATTACGGGGAGGCCTTCTAAGGTTCTCATCACGCACTATCGGATGTGGTTTTTATTGTATTCTGAGAGAATATTGGTTTGTATGCTTAATTTGTGTGTTCTTTCTGTTTGTTTCAGCCTAGATTCTTGCTGTGCTATGAACTATTATTGTACATAAGTTAATCTAAAGCCTGGAAAACCTAGCTTGCTTAAGTTCCACCATCTTGGGAGGCGAGTTGAATGGTTTTCCGAGTTCATTAGCATGTTCATTGTTGGAATTTTCAGTTCATCAGTTTGGTTTCTGGTTTGGTTTGCTTCTTTCATTTGTGTTCCATTATGTCTTGAGATGTTCATTTTGATTGATTTCTTTATTTTGAGTTAAGTTTTGTTCTTTATGTTCATTTTACTTAAATAATTTGCATTTTTGATTTATTTTGATTTACTTTGCTTTATGAAATTTATTTGCTTCAGATTTCTGTTTAATTTATGTTTGTTTGTTTTATCCTTTTTGTAAAGCCTGGTCATGGGAGTTGCTTGCGGTTCTTGTACTTATAAATTGCACTCATTCTTTTCAGCCGGCAAGTCAACACCTCATGTTCATGCTCCCTAGTCCTTACTCTTGGCTCATCTTGTCATA
>JACJUY010001048.1:46147-68187 GCA_014220935.1 Platorchestia sp. MABIK | reverse complement strand
CGTGAGAGGAGAAGGTAATAGGTACGGACCAATTAAATTATTGCCAATAATGCCTGCCCACACGTTGACACTAAATCTGTGCTGGTGACTATTAGGCTGAATAACATGAGGGTTATTTCCAGCCCAGTAATGCTTATTGTGACGGTTGAAAACCCCATCACGACCAAAATAAGCTTCATCTGTGAAGAGAATAAGTTTTGAGAACCCGCGATTCATTCTTTCCTGTTGCACTAACCAGTGGCAAAACAGCATACGAGGTTCAAAATCACCTGGCATGAGCCCTTGCACTCTTTGGAAATGGTACGGATGTAATTGCTGATGATGTAGTGCCCTCCACACAGTAGTATGGTTTTGCAAGCCAAGACGTTGAGCAGCTGCATGAGTGCTGGTTCGTGGATGTTGCTCAAAGTATTCCACAATTCTATCCTCCTGTGGATGATGGCCGCGCCCAGCATTCCCTCTGTTAACGTTGAAGCTGCCGGTGTCACGCAATCTTGTATGCAGAGTAGCAAAATACCGGAAATCAGGCCCTTCGCGCCTAGGAAACCTTTCTCTGTACATCCTCTGAGCGAGCCTACCATTTCCGCCTGCAGCTCCATAAATCAAAAGCATGTCAGCCTTCTCAGCATTGGTAAATCTTTCCATGGTCACAGTGCAACGGCGTGTCAACAAATGGCGAACTTATACTGCAACACGTGCGTTCCAGTAATGTAGATTGTTAATAATAAATTTTATTTCATTATTTCAGTTTCACATTGCATCTTGAAATCTTGTCGTTGATTACATGGAATGGATAACCCATAATGAAATGAAAAAAATGCTTTAATTGTATTCGAGAATCTCGAAAACTAACAACTTTAAATAACAATTGGTGTGCGGCCCAGTTTTAACATGCACTCCTAAACATGCTTTGCGACGCCATAACTCGAAAACTAATGAGTTTTGGACATTTTGTCATTGATGAAAATCGATTTATTTTGAGTTTTTGTACCTAAGTTCGAAGTTTGTTCAAAGTAAAAACTAAACACCCTGTATAGGTCAGGGATTTTCAACTTTTGTCGTCCGATTCACTTGAAAATTGGTCAGTATATGTATTTTTTGAAAGTAAACCTTTTTTACTCATGTCATTTTATAGATTTAGGCCACATTTTTTTATTTTTTTTAATAAAAATGTTTTTTTTCACACAGGACCCCCCCCCCTCCCGGGGGGGGAGGGTTCTGATGTCAGGAGCACCATAATATATCATGGCCCAATAACCTATACCCTAAGGATCATTTTCCACAAAAAAAAAAGAAAAATACTCAATTTCTATGATTTTGGACCCCTTTTGGACCCCCCCTGGTGAGGGTTCTGGTCTCCGGAGCGCCATAATATATCATGACACAATAACCCATACCATAAGGATCCTTTTTTGACAAAAAAAAAATTGAGTCAGGGGTGCCGCGGGGGCCCAATTTGGCCTTGGATGGTACCCTTAAGCTAGCGTACTAAATATAGTATTGCTTTTATCTAGGCTGCTGTAATTAATGTAGACTAATCTAACAAATGATGCATTTGTGAAACTTTTTACACCAATCAAAACACAACATATTTTTACAGAATAGATATATAATGAATACTTTATCAAATAAGGCAACATGTCAACACTAATACTATGCAACAAAAATTTAATTTTTGCTTATTTTGACTAGTCCAGAGGTCTAGAATATGTGATGACCTGCAGGTTGTGGAGCTCCTGCTGAACCTGAGGAGCAGCAGCAGCAGTAGGTGCTGGGGCAGTTCCAGCACTCTGGCCCTCCAACTCTGCATTGCCTGGAGGCTCTTCACCTCCCCCACCCCAGTACATTTTGTGTAACCTGAAGAAAAAAATGTGAATTTTCCGATGATAAAAAAAATTTGCTGGCAAAATATACCATTCCATTGTCATTCACAGGACAAATTTGGGCCCTTAAAAAACTCAAATTTAAACTGTTTTAGGAAATTATCTCCGTAACTCTAAATGTACTATGGCGTTGCTCCTACCTAGCCTTGACATTTTAAGAATAAAAATACTTGTATGTTTACAAGTTGAATCCACTGAATTACTAACGAGGTTATTTCAATTTCAGATGCAGACTGAAAAATTTAATCTTTAATTTTAATCACTCACTGCGTTATACGTTATACTGAAATTATATTTCACTCGAAATGCAGCATAGGGCATCTCTCCAGGGCATTCCACAATCTAAAAACACGATCAGCTGGTAAATCGTTCAAGAGAGTGGTACAATAACATACGTGGTTCGTATGTTTCTTTGTCTGAAAACTGTAGTAACATGGATTTCAGCAGTAACTAATGAAGTGGTATTCACAGCCAAGAAGAACGTTCCATTTTTAGACAAAAACTTACATTCGGAATTTTTTTTTTAATTTACACAACTCAAAATTGAATTGAAGGACCGAGTTTCATGCTTAATTTTAAAAATTTATTAATGAAGGGAATTACTGACCATAAACGGTTGATAGATTTATAACAATTTTAATTATTAAAACTTGTTTGATTAATGCCACGTTGAATGAAAATTTTATATTTTCTATAACAAATCAAACTTGAATTCAAAATTGTGACTGTAGTCTTTATTCTTACAAACAATCACAAAAAAAAACTTGTGTCTCAGTTTTTTTAACATTCAACTATTGGGAAGCCCAGGAACTGATCATTATTTCATCAGTCTCGTTTTGTCATCACTAGGTATCTTGAAACTTGTACTTCTTTGCTCATAGCCGTACTCTATGAAAAAAATGAAAAAGAACATTTTTCATTAATGAGGCCCACTGTTTTGAAAATTTATGTTTATTTGCCCATTTTTCACTTGTATATAGCCATTGCTTTTTCTTCACTCCATACGAAAGATTTTGTGGAAAAGAATGTAATATATAAAAGATGTGCAGTCGGGAGTAATTTAATACTACCAAATACAAACGAACAGGTGAGTATCGAGTTGGTAATATAGAAGTTCCCGGAAGCCGCTATTCCCGGAAGTCGCTTTAGCAGAGGACCACAATGGCGCAAGTCCTCAACTCCAATCTCCATCTCCTGTTGCCTGGTGAGATAAGGTTATAGGGCGTACTTCTAGCAACAGTTATTGGGCGTACTACTGGTAACAGTTATAGGGCGCATTAATAGTTACAGTTATAGGGCGTACTTATAGTTACAGTTATATGGCATACTAACAGTAACAGTTAAAGGGCGTACTAATAGTAACAGTTATAGGGCGAACTAATAGTAACAATTATAAGGCGTACTAATAGTGACAGTTGTAGGCTAGCTATATAGCTAGAATTAGAGGTTTGGTCTAAGCAAGCGTGGGTTAAGTTATAGGTTTTAAATATAGCAGACTCTAGCGTCACCAGCTAGCTAACGCCAAGCTAACCAACCGGTAACTAACCTCTAGAACGTTGGCTTTGAGGTGGAGGGGCGGACAAAGACCGACGTGGTGTGGGAAGGTCTCTAGAAGTATCCACCAGGCTCGCCCGAAGTTATCCCTTGTAGGGTGATGGAATGCGTGATGGACGACAGGACGTAGACGGGGCGACAGTTCAGCTACCTTGCGGTTTAGCTTGCCTTGTGTAGGCACATCTTCTCTAGAAGCTGAAAATTAATATCCGTGGCGACTCTAGAATAGTGGGGAGACTAGTTGGTGATGCCACTGGTTTTGGGGTTTGGAGTGTTCTGCCTGTTCTGCGAGCAGTTTACTCAAAAGTACTGCGTGCAGGTTGCATTCAGTACGAGTATGTCGTATTCAAGTAGCTACCGAAAAGTAAGGATTAGCTGCTGATGATGCTTTGGAAGCCGATGATTTCTTTATTTCTTATACTCCATGTTGTGCGACGTCTAAATATATGCATCGTAAGTTTAAAAAAAAAACTAATCTATGTTTTTCTCTTGAATGCATCTCATTACCAGAAAATTATCTAATATTCAAGAAAATGAAGCTTTATTCCAATAAAATTGATTCGTATAATCATCTGCATCTTTTTTCAAATACTCAATATTAATGCTACGTCGACCAAACTGCGGCCTCGAAAATACGGCCCAACACGTTTTTACCTGCCTCTAAAATCCCTCGGAGTAACGCTAATATTATAAAATTTCTTCCACCCAGTATTCTGGAAAAATAAACGAATAAGAGAAGTGATGTTTTAGTAAACAAACCACTGTTCATAGGACCTAGGATAGAAAGCTTTTCACTTTCAAACGCTCCGCTGCAGAATAAGATCAGCGAAGATATGAAACACCCTCAAACATTGAAAGAGTTAAAGGATATCCCATATTACTCAGTTCTGCATCTCTGCTATGTTAAATCTCATAGTGTAATAATTCGTAGGTTTACACTACCGATTTTTGCTTTAATCTTCCTGTGGATTTTTATTCAATATGCTCATCAGCATGTCCCCCAGATTCAGCATATGTCCTGGCAATACTCAACAAGACAATATTCAGGATACAAAATACACAAACCAAAGAACAATCGTAGGTGCGATGACGCTCTTATTTGAAATGATCAACTGATCGCCATCCTTTTGCAGTCAGAGAGGGCCACGCGATACCCAAAATACCAATTCGCTTTTCTTCAACGTAATACGAATGAAAACTCAGCAATTTCTGTCGCACCCAGGAAACATTTCCTCTTCAAACGTGAGATAAGTCCTGGAATAGATGGCACCCGAAGCAGAAATAAAAAATATAAAAATATAATTTCGAATCAAATTCTCCAATCAATGCATTTAAATGCTAAAATTTCAAAATATTAATTGATATGTATTTTCACTCCTCTTGTTATACCCTAGTAAGAGTTTAGATGTACAATTATGATCATTTGGAATTTATAAATAGAAATTGTCTATTTTTAAACGTTATCAAACTGTTATAGTGTTTTTATATGATCTCATGAACATATGTTTGTATATTATTTGGGTTAACGAATGAATAAAAACTCGAATGGTTCCATCGCCATGTTGAAGGCCCGGGTTCGTATCCCGGCACTGGCGAGGCGATTTTCCCCGTTGGGTATAAGGGAGAGCTCAAGCACAATACCCCACTCAACCCAGGTGTCGGAAATGGGTACCGGCTTCACGGGGGAACCGTCATGGTGTCCTATATATATAGCGTTATTTATAAGACATTTGAAAAACCAATGCATAAGATCTTTTGTATCAGGCTTGATTGGAAATAAAGCATCCTAAGATGCCGATGTTTTATTTTTTTTTGTCTATAACTTATTTTCCCCGATGTTTCCATCAAGAGATCAGAAACTAGCTCATTTTTGTGTTTGCGATGTAAGACATCTTTTTGTCAGGTGCACGAGCAACACAATCTTTTATTTAACTATAGCAGTTTGGAGTTCCTTCTTTCATTGAAAAACAAGCAAAAAAATGAAATTATGACAGTTACATTCATTAAACGCTGTGGGGCGGATAGCAAGTGAAAAATTATTAATCAACGAAAGTTAAAGTGTTTCAAGAAATTAAATAAATGCACTGGATCGCTGCTAAAAAATACACATTTACATATTTTTAGCATGCGTAGCATGCGTCTTAAATACTTATTAAATAATCATGAAATGATTTAAAAGAAATTGAATAATATTCTAGATTATAGGTAAGTGAAAACATAAATAAACGTAATCTACACCCTAGGATTTATCAATAACTTAACTCCTCAATTTTCACACATTGTATTACGTGCTAACACTGAAATTTGTTTCATAGTTAATATTTGTTCATTTGTTTCAGACGAGGGTGTTGTACAATGTTTTTTCCGAATTCTGATAGCAACCCTTTTTATTACATGGATGACATTTTTGACGGTATCATTCGATTAAGATGTTTTGAAATTAATCATTCAGTAAGCATGGTTACTTCTTTCCATGTGCGTCATAGATCTCGAATCAAATTACTGAACAGTAAACCTAGCTTTTGATTTGATGGCGTGTCTATTCATTTTCACTCATCACACTCCCCACAACATTAGCCATTACTGCGTCATCGTTCTTGCTCATGTATCTATGTGAAGGTAAAATGTCCATCAAAACGTCTCTGTATCAATGCCAGTATAAGATTAAATATCTTTTCATGTTTCTCAACTTATAGCAAACGAAGAGAGAACATTTTTATCAACTGCTCAAACTGGCAATCGTGATTATTTAACCCGAAACAGAAGTAACTTCATACTTTCTTATTCTTCAAAATCTCGGTCACAACACAATATCCTCTTCATTGGAACCAAGAATTGGAATGCTATCCCTGCTGAGATCCGTGGAAAAAATTCATATACAGCTTTCAAAACTAATCTTGAATCCCTCTTCCTATTGAAATTTTAATCATATCAGGTAATTCAAGTCAAATTTTGTTTCTTATGTTATACGACTTATCTTGATAAGGTAATCTGCCATGAATAATAATATAGATCTTATGCTCCTAATGGTTTTCTTGAATATACTGTTCCCGTCTAGCCAATTATTAACTACTTTTTTGCAAGAAATAAAATATCGAAACATGATCAGTCGTATATGTCCCTATGTTATGTAAATTAGGTTGAACATAATTGTACACTTTAAAAATAGCTTTGATGATAGGATGCCTAAAGTCGCTGAACTTATTCGGGCCCACAAGTAGCTATACTCAAATGTGTCCATTGTACTAGACTTAAGATACAATCTATTGCTGTATTTTTTGTGAAAAATAATTGTTTTTCTTACAGTCGGTACTTCCTTATAGAATTTCTACCACTTGGATTTAAGGGTCTTGAAGGTAAAGAATTCAAATTGCTACAAATTATAATTTTAGCATAAACTTTTTGGAAATAAACTGATTTTCTTTCTTTCCTTCTTTTTTCTCTTCGTATTAAAAAAAGAATTCATAGCGTCTTTCGACACTGTACGAATGGTAACAATTTCTGATGTCATTAAACTTCTAATTTTTTAACATTAACAATATCTTGACATGTACAACGTGTGACACGTGTTTTTTCAAGATGAAAAAGTCTAGCATTTCTATCTCTTTAAGCTCCTATTCAACTGTAAACCTACAAAAATAGACGATGTGCATCTTACGCAAAAGATGCATGTTTTTTAAGTTTATGATGAGCTTTTTTTCTTTCTGCTCTTAAGTTAATGTGAAATATTTTGGAAAAAAGAAGTGAATGAGAAATCTAAATCGCTTGACGTACCGTGATTTACACCTGAACTCCCTATTTCTCAATCGTGAGTGTCTTCGAAGTTTAACTTTGGGTCTCTGTTCACAATCTGTCTCTCACACGCACTAGCAATCATCAATTTTGAAAACTAGACTAAAATCTTCAAATAAATCAACATAACTTGTAAATTTTGATGACCACAATCACCTAACGCTGGACAACCCGCAAGCATAAGTTATAAATTAAGAACATCGATGTGAGGTGCTCGTAAACAGCATTCCAAAATTGTTACACTTATTTATCTCGTACTCTACGAGTGTGACGGGCCTTGTTTGCGTGCATAACTATAATGTACTCCATGGACCTGGACGTGAACTACTATTTTTCTTGACCTTGGACGTTTTCAGAACTGACTCTATTTCAGTTTCAAGTCTCCTTGGGCAAAATCATTGTCACTCGACTGGCAGCGATCATCGATTTACAAAGTCAAATGAAATAAGCGTTTATTCACATAATATTACCGCAAATTTTCGTGCCCTACCATCATTTGACGGTGCACAGTTAGTAAGTATTAGATGATAAATCCGTCCAATCAGTGTGTAAAAATTAGCAGTAAGATACTGGCTCAAGTTAGAAAATTTTCATTTACGGACTTCGTAAATTTTTATTTCATTGTTTTATTCGTGTCGTATGATGCTTTTGTTTGCCTTGCGTAGCCATTCCTTCATCTTTTCTAACGCTGAGGAATCTTTCATTACAGCAAATTTTTGATGGGAAATTTCATGAACTTGTGTGGTAAAGCAATTAAACAAAGCCCTAAACTAATTAATGACTAATTGTTGAATGTGTATTCGCAAGAAGTTAGTTTTTAACTTCACAACAATCAACATATTAGTTTTACGTAAATGTAGAATCATTTTTCTTCTCATTATGTTTTCAAAATTATAATGGCTACCGCAGAAGCCTAAGATCTTGTGTTAATACAAGGTGAGACAGTCCTCTAAGGCTTTCTCCATCACTGGGTCACTTTACCAGTAACACATTGATGTATACTCCCTCAAACTTAAAATAACTGAACCAACGGAAAACACAAACACTTTTTTGCAATCTTTCATACAATCATTGGCATGGATATCACGGTATATTTGGCAACTAAGGATATTTATATTGAAGTATTTCACACAACATTTTTATTTTACAAACATTTTATTCATTAACTTATTAGCTTAGAATTTTTAGCGACTACCTTTACACAACGATACACGATTAGCAAATATTGGCTTTCAAATTAATACGAAGAGTGTGATAAATATGATTCCGGGATAAGCTCATCAGCGCAAATATTCATTTCATTGTTCCGTTTCCTTTCTGGGCCACGTTGACGTTTAGACTTGCGCGACAATCTTTCCTCGGATCACATTCTCGAAAATGTTTTCTACCAGCATCCCTTATATAGAAAGTTCAGTAAAATTATTGCTTTGTACGGCATGTTCTCTCTCATAAAGACGCGTTTGTTCCTCAGTGCTTGATGTGTAGGTACGAAAAGTTAGCTTCATATTTTTTCGGCCCCCCTCTACAGTACATAATCGTTTATCAAACGTCCGTTTGGATGCGCATTTGATTACCTAGATGTGTCTAGGTAATGAGTATTACGTGGATATGTAACGGAGTGGGCGCGAAATGGCTATGGTTGTGACTTTCATTTTAACTCTTGAAGCATGTATCTTTTCATCAGCAACCGAGCTGCCATTTTTGAACATCATTTCGTTATACTGCTGACGATTGGCTCAAAATTAAATGCCTGAAATCATTGTGTAAATAAAAAATAAATGTAAAATATAAAACAATAGAAAAAATACGATCCCAACTTGAACTGCCGATTTTGAAGGTAAGAACATTTCCTTAGCTTGTTCAATTCTAAGTATTCCGTCATAGTCTTTGTCTCAACATTTACCAGCACTCACGTGCTAAAAAATATTCCGTAAATTTTGAGAATCAAAATCGTCCCTTGCCCTCCTCGTTCTCCAGATTTCTACCCATGCGACTTCTTTTTGTGGGGCTAACTTAAGTCACGATCGAGTTCAGGTAACAAATCCAACAAATTTACAAGAACTTAAAAACAATATTCATTATGAAATGGCTCAACTCTCGCCTGATACACTAAGCAGTGTTTTGGAGTCGACAAAGAAAAGATCCCTAATATGTCAAAACAGCCGTGGCCGTCATTTAAACGACATCTTATTCAAAGCATAGTGTTGACAAACCATAAAAATGTTATTCTTTCAAATAAAATAAGTTTCAACTTCCTAACGTTCATAGCTTTTCGTTTATTAGCAAATTAAAATAGTCAATTAATTCTGGTCCACCCTGAATGCATACTATTAATTTTCATCTTCAAAATATTTTTCCCTCTTAACAATAATGTTGGTTACAATCGCAGAGTTGCTAAGCTCATTTGTGAAGGTAAAAAGAGATTGTCTTTCAAAGCGTTTTAATGATATTATCTGTTTTTTTTAGAACGGTATTAATTTACAAGCTTTTAAGTATAGGGTAAACTAACATGGGGAATAGTTTTATTTTTCCCCGAAGTATTTTATTGAGCCACTGACATGGTTATTATGATACACGTAATGGTTCACGTATGAATCAATGAAAAACCTCTATCTTAATAAACATGAAAAATAATGTTATAAACAATTTCATGTATGAACTTTATCGGAAAAAAAATACTTTTTCTTCCTTCCTTTATATTTCTGTACAGTAAACATCTTTGAATAACGATCTTCCTCGGTATAAAGTCCTCCATTCGTTTTGTAGGGACAACACCGACCAGTGCAATATTACTATATTAGGTAAGGCTAAGTTTTATCTCGGTGTATGAATTTTAGAATTTTACTACATTTTTAAGACCGAACGAATTTAAAATAATAACCCGTCCACTATACAGTTAGGAGGGAGCTCACTACTTATTGATTTTGCTTCTTTCAAGTATTATATTCTACTCAAGTCAAGGTTTTTTAAATTTCTATTGAACTTTGTTAATCATCAGAAATGAAACGCAAAAACTATTGTTTTCTACTATTATATTTGTGGACAGAATATCTTATCACCCGTTACTTGTACTCTGCTCTAGGGAACTTTGGACTCGTTGCTGTACGCTATTATATAGTTGTGCAACATTCCAATGAATACCAGATCCCATGCAAGAAATTTTATGTTGAAGTGCTAATCTAAAATTTAAATTTCAACGTCTCAAAAAATGAAGGGAGGGCGAAGAAAACCTTCTTTTCGATCGACTCTGTATTTACTGTTCGTTGTCAAAACTTACGCCCTCATATCTGAACATGTGTGTGCTATGTGAAAGAGAGAATTGAAAGTCGCACTTTGCACTGCAGCTCACATGAGTTCGACACCGAGCTAACTTACTTCTAGCGTTCTTTATATTTTTTTCTTTCTTTCTTTTTTTTCTTTCTTTAAAAAAAATGTTTTTCTTTAGCGAGGATCTCATAAACGCGCAATGGAGCAAGATTCTTGTAAAAAGGTACTGCGTCAGTGGCCAAGAATCACTCGAGTTCGTTAATATCTTTTTAAAAATCTTAGCTCGCGATTTTTAGCGTAAGTTTATCGAAGCGTTCGTTATTTCCAAAACCTGCGTAATTATCGTAAATTTCAAGGGGACAGTCTTTCATGTTTGGTACAGTGCACGCTTGCAGCATTTCGGCCAACTTGGGAAAGTGAACGTCGTGACCTCTAAAAACATGGGTCATAAACTATCATAATTATTTAAAATTTGATGATGAGATAACTGCGAATTTCAATTGATTTCTATTCAGAAACTAGAGACGAAGAACAAATCCGAACGACACTCGGTCTCACTCATGGGATGCGAATGCTTAAAACAGCAGATTTCATTATTTGAACACTCATAATAACAAGAAGATCAATGTTAATTTTCGTTGAATTTAGCTTTTCCGCGAGGGAAGCAGAATCAGCGGAGGAAGACTCAGCAACACCTGGCCCGCATCCTGCAGCAGTTGTTGCGCTCGTACCTCACGAGCAGGTGGCACAGGCACTCTTCTGCAACACACCAGCAACACTTCAGATGTAGCGCAAGGCTAATATATGAAATAGCGAGAATCGCCACAAAATATCTGAAAGCATACATTTGATTACGTAAAAAAGTTCATTTAATATTTCAGTAGTACAAGGTCGTTGCTAAAAATATGTCCTTTTAAAATTGCATTAACCTTTTTCACAGACAGAATAAGGGAATAGAACAGGTATTATTGGACAGAAGAAGAGTTAATTTTTTTTATTTTGCTTTGATGGACCTTGGATAAGAGTTCTCAGGCTTCAACTTTTTCCGCTGTGCGTTCAGAAACTTATATCCAGATCTTTCTTTATTAATGTTTCTCACAATAAACTGGGATTGCCACGTATGGAAGTTCCTCTGAATCGTTATTTTGTTAGATTTGAATCAGTATCCCAAGAAGAATTTCCTTTAAGTCCCGACGATGGATCCAATTATCGTCATTTCTTCGATGATGAACTTGCTTTCTTGAACATTCAGATGTGCCATGTTTGCTGATTACAATAATCTTCTCTCCTGCACCCTTGATGTTTATGCTTACTTGGAGGGTATACCAGATACGTGAGCAAACAATGAATATTGTCCTTTCGGATGTTCTTCGTTATAGTCTCCTCTTTCATATATTTAAAAAGTTATTGGAATTTTAAAAGGTAAACATTTTAGCAACTTTCCTGTATATATATGTACATAGAGAACATGTTATGTACTTCGTGATAATGAGTACCCATGTCGACAAAAGGAATTGCGTTTTTCTCATCACTGGTTTAGCCACAGAAATACTCCCACAGTAACATACATCGGAAAAAGGTCGGGAAAAAGATCATTTCCATGGTTGTCAGGAGGGTATAAATGCCACCCACCGTAAATGAAAATTCCTCTTTAAAGTTTTAGATTCAAGGGTAACTCCGGTCCCTTTGAGAATATTTAACTTTGGATTGAAACGGCGTGACAACAGTACTGAAGCCTCTCACTTTGGTAACGCTCACGATTTACCATACGGTTACTCGCCCGCAGAGAGAGTTGCTGCTGAGATACCTAACATATACGAATCTCGCATACGCACAATTACACCCGTACCCGATAGTGTCAAATGTATGACTCTAATCAGTTATAAAATTATTCACACATCCCAATGAAATCGAGCTACTCACAGCTGTGAAAGCTATAATATAATTATAACAAAAAAGTTTTGCATAATCATGATGGACATTGTAAATTGAAAACAATTCAATTAATTTTTTGCATGAAATGCAGTGATATGTAAGAGAAGTTCACTGCAAAAGAGGCATTCATCCATTTTTTATATTGCCAGGGATCGAATTGCGAAACAAGGATTAACACATTAATACAAACCAACATTTTAGAATAAATTGCGACGCCATTTGTAAGACGCGAAATCGTTCTCACAGGTTACAGCTGAATTAGAGCCTCTATCATATCACTCACCAGAGCATTGCACGATCATGTCTCTGTTAATATAGTGAGTTTCTCTACTATTGAATTTTTTAAATCGAAGCTGCTTCTCTACGAAATTCTTCAAATGCATAAAATACATTATTAAAACCAAAAACCATTCTGCCCTGTTTTGATAATCATCCTATTTCGGTGAAATTAGTTTAACTTGCGCATAAGAAGTTTAAGAACGATGCTGTACTCGCAACAACCAGCTCATCGTGCAGGCTGACAGCAGCTCGTGACCCGACGTGGACGAGTTGGGGATTAGTTCAGGATTCAGGGCGCCTGTCGTACTTATCATCAATACAAGTCACATCAATTTATTTCAGTTGCAAAATCATCAGTATACATACATAAGCTGCTTCCCAATACTATTGTTATGGTTATCCAAGAGCAAAACAATGATAATACGTCCTTTCCTTCCCAACATCGTCCTGCTTTCAGCCTAAGCATAGCAGATGGCATGCATCTCCTAAGTGATGGCGAAACTTGGATATTAACACAATTAGACCCTTTTACAATTTGAAACTGCTACGTGCACCTCGGGATAACGGGTGCAGTCCAATTGCTATTTAGCTAAATTTTGCAACGCCTCGTAAGTGTTATTCTTCACAAAATCCATCGTGAACCCTGAGATCAACACACATACTTTGTTATTCGCATGTCTATAAGTTGGGCCTCCCATGCTCTGATGGCAGATCATTCGCCGCACGCACTATATGCCACCGTCGTCTTGACCCTTAAAGAACTGTCGATGTTATTGGCGAAAACCGTAAATCTTTAAAATTTCGTAAATCTCTGACTTACATATGCGATGATTCCGAAAACCATGGCACTTGACTATCGAGTAAAGGCTTATGATAAGCGAGTGGTTAAAGACACTAAGGAAATATTTCTTTTATGTGTTGCATAATGTCAAATTCGTTGGTGTTTTGACAAACTTTTGTGGTGTTATGCATGATATTCCTTTCTTACAGCACAAATATGTACAAAATGAAAAACATGTTAGAGCATACCTCATTAGTACAATGCCACTTAATTAAATAGTCACTTTACCCGAAGTCTGAATGAGTGGACATAGACCTTGTTACAATTGCTCATGAAAGCTTGGTATGCTGGTTCAGACTTACGTTTGTTCCTGTTGATGTGGCTTAGCGTGTGGCGCCTCTTCTTCCGAAAGTCGCTGAAGCGCGCAAAATGAGCTTTATTTGGGGCCAGTATGAGGCTTTTCTCGGCCGGAAGGAGCTGCCTCCCCACCACGGATGATTCCTTCGTCGTGATGGAGAGGCTGTGCACCCCAGCGTTGGGCCCCAACTGCTGCAGGAGCCCCAGCAGCACCGCCACTACAAGGGCAATGGCTCGGAGAGTCATCTTCAATGTGCTGCTTACCTAGAACTCTCGAAAACAAATCCCCAGTCTATTTAGGGAGGGAGAAATGGGCTGAATGTTGCAAATAGCTATTGATGCGTTGGGTACACTTGTCTCTTAACGAGGATGTTCTTTCGTTTGTCGCTTACGTCAAACGTCTGTCGCTTGTTACTCGGTGAATGTGCACTTTCTGTCTCTCGTTGTACAGGTAGTGGTAATTACGACGTTGTTGATGTTATTTAACTTTTCTGTTCAACAATGTGGTGCTGCAGGAGATGCGTCTGCGCGTTGCACTGAGACACGTTGCCAACTGTCCACCCAGGTCGAGCTGCTCTACTATTGTGATAAAGAGAAGGCACCCCACGCCCGGAAATGTCCACTATAACGACCGCGGGGGATGGGGTGCACGAGCAAAATTGCATGCGGCTGCTTTCTGTTTGTTTTACCTGCGTCTCTCGGTGTATTCTTTGCTATGGACACCGTTGTCGTGAGGCAGTCAGAAGAGTAGAGTAATTTGTAACTGGGAAGAAATTGTGCGCGTTTTTCCTGAGCATTTGTTCTAATGAACTGGTGTGAGCATTTGAAACATGTATCAATTTGTTTAGAATTGATTGAAATTGAGCAGAATATTTTGCAACTTAGTATGAAGGGGATAAAATGTAACGGTAATTGTAAGTAGCAAATAAAATGAGACGAAATATCCATTGATCAAAAAAGATTATGCGCATCATGCATTGAGCGTTGATTTTTACGTTTTTAACAAAAAATAAACAGCTTGGAAAAAAAATCTGGATGCGAATATATAACAGTACGTGAATGATTCTCTCTCATGAACTGGTCTACGTAAGTACATACATTACGGTTCGGATCAAAACAATTTCAATGTTCTTCGCGTCCGTGTTTCTCCAATATGCTCCTCGTACTGACTTAATGCCACGAACTTTTTTCAAAACTAACTTAACCCAAAAAGGGTCAGGTCGCATTTCATGTGAAATTCAAGCTAAATTTTTAAATCATAACTAATCCGTTTTTCCTACGTCTATACAGCTGCTGACGCAGTAAGAAAATTCAAATGTTCCGCGTTGTCTTCTTATCCTTCCTACGGCTGTCGTGGACCATGCTATCAAAAGTCGCCTGCATCGTAATCCTAATTTGACGTAACCTAACCTATCCTAGCCTAACCTAACCTGATTTCTCTTCACCTAACTTCTCCTAGCCTAACCTAACCTCATTTTTCTTAACCTAACCTTTCCTATCCTAACCTCGCCTCTCTTATCCAATCCTAACCTATCCTATCTCAACCTTGCTTAGCCTTACCTAACATATCCCAACCTAGCCCAACATATCCTAACCAAACTTATCTTATCCAAAACGAACCTAACTTAACCAAAATTTTTCTCCTTGCGTTGTTATTGTGGCTAGATAGCAACTCAGAACTTGAACAGTTTCTTTTCTATATCTGACAAAATTTATCAGTTTTACATTATATGGTCACATATATTCATCTAACACAGGTAATGAATAATTTTTAAAATGTATTTACTACAAACGATGCAGAAGTAGATTGCTTCTTAAGTCTGTACAATGTGTGAACACACAGACTGTGAATGTGTTCACACACAGAGTGTATGTGAACACACACACACTCACCTACACACACATATTCATATATATACGCACTGAAAATGAATATAAGAAAAAAATAATAAACATAAAAAACAATCTTGCACTTGCTACATCTAAAATGATAGTCAAGCTCAGTGTGATCGTAAGAAATGACCTGAAGAAAAACGAAATAAAAGGAAAAAAGACTTCGAAAAACGTAAACATGAACTGGTTTTCAATTTCTTGGCAGAAAATTTAAGAAAACTCACGTTACAGTCGAGGAACAATGATGACAAAAAATATCTCGGATTTCACACCCTCTCGGTATTCATACCGGCATGGGTACATGTGATAAATGGAGATACAGTGTAAGCCGGATATTACTTATGGAGTGCAAATATCAACAAAATCTAGGCACAAACACGTAAACAAATATGCACACAAGATGAAAATTTATAGCTTGTTCAACATGAGGACATAAAAGTAATTTTTCCACGATTCAAATGTTCAAATTGCGCTTTATTTCATTTGTCTTATTTCATTTTTTCTTATCACACAAACGCCCTTGGGGTAGAGATAGATCTATTTCTGAATCATTTGACAAGTGTAGTGAATTCATTAACTGGTTTGTTTTCACGCAAAAAATAGAAATAAAAACATATATTTATATATCTATTTATGTACATGTTCATGTACCTACACTCATATAGACAGATATATCCATGCATGTGCATGCGTACATATACATGCAAACACACATGCTCACATATTAATATATATACATATTGAAAATGAGTTAGAAAAATAAAATACATTAAAAACAAATTTTTTCTTACTACATCGAAAATGACAATGGAGCTCGCTGTAATCGTAAAAAGTTATTTGAACGAGAGAAAAAAAAAATAGAAATGAATTAGTTTTAAATATTTTTTATAGAAACTTAAGAGAATCAAATTACACTCAGAGCAAGAACAATTTTCCGGGTGTCCCACAAAAATGTCCCCGACTTTTTAATTAGTTAAATCTCCGCTTTAAATTAACATACTTTAGTTGTATTTTTTTTCAAACTGTAGTAAATTTTGTTTTCTTTTCGAATAATTTAAGTTTTTGAAAATCGGTTGAATAACCACTTTACAATGATCGAAATACTGAAAGGGGTAGAAAAATTGCTCAGAGGAAAAGTTTTGAAAGCAATAATGAAATTCTTCTTCATTTTGTACTTTCCAAAAAACCGACCGAACAAAAATTCAAAGAGTAACAAATCATTACCTTAAATAACGTTTAAATAAATAAAATAAATATAATAATTTAGTATCCTTCGACACACCCTCCATTTCTCTCAAGGCAAGTATTACTTCTAGCCACCATTGAACGAAGAGTTTTGCGGATTATTTCACCGTTTTCTTTCAGTTCTTGGAACACTTCTTCAATAAAAACGTTATTTTAAAAACATTTAAACGTTATATAAGGTAATGATTTGTTACTATTTTGAATTTTTGTTTTGTTTGCATTACTCTGAGGGAAGTACAGAGATGAGAACACTCGTCGAGCTTTTTGGATCAGGAATCTCTCTGGCATGGGGGTCCAGCCGAGTTTTTTTAAAAGAGGAGTGGCATGATCGCGTTTCTTGAAATTACCTTTGCATACCACTTTAGCTCCGAGATTCATACATTTTTGCAAGTCTTTTCGAAGATATTGAGGTAAATCTCCCACACTAGACTGCAGTAGTCCAGACGCGAAATAACTAATGACTGAATAATCAATAACCAAGATTTTTCATCAATTGGTTTCCTAATGCTATGAACGAACATTAAGGTTCCGTTAATTTTGTTGCACAGTGTGTCTACGCGTGGTTTGAAAGTCATATTTTTGTTGAACCAAACACCAAGATTTTTACCTTATCTACTGGTTCAATTTTATCGTCTCCAATTGTTGGCGTAAATGGTGGTAAATTTCTAATCGCATTCTGTGATCCAAAAATAATGCATTGCGTGTTACTTGCATTAAGTTTGAAGCCATGATCGTTATACCACAATTTCAAATTTCTTAGAAGGTTTTCAGCGTTGGGTTTTGTTTCTTCCAAATTTGGTGTCGAACTTGTTATGACAATTTGTACATCGTCAGCAAACATGGATATTTTTGTGTTTGCCAGCATAGTGGGGAAATCATTGATGAAACTTGAAAATAGAAGCGTGCCGAGGATTGATCCTTGGGGAGCGCCAAAATTATTTGGTATGAATGGTGACATTTTGTTATTCAAGCTCACTGCATGAGAGCGGTTTTGTATGTAGCTTTCAAGCCACTGAGGTTCGAAATTTTTAAATGGCCGTAATGCCCAGTTTGTGCAGTTAATAAATACTCTCGTAGAAATAACACAGAGGCTTGCCAAACCATGGGAACTGCGAGCAATTTGCGACATTCCATAAATCATTCAAGTGCTTCACTGAGAGCTCATTAATTCTCTTGAGATGTGAAAGAAAATAGGAAAAAAATTAACTGATATGAGAAAGAATTAAACTCAGACAAGTTGATGAGCAAACAACTTCAGTTGGGCTCATCATAGGCTTAGCTTAAGAGGTTACTAGTGTATTTTGTACGTAGGGGATATAAAAACATTCAAGATTAACACGTGCAAAATTCGTAAAGCTTTGAATGAATCCCACGCTTTAGGAGGATCACCTAGCTTTACTGTAACTCGGTGAGCGTAATTAGGTTAGTAAGTTATCGCCTCCGTCTGCGATGCTGCCACAGAATGGAACACACTTCAAACTACCTCCCAATACTAACAACTAGTCGTCTTCTGCTTGTATGCAATGGGGACGAGACGCAAGCGATGGCATCGCTCATCGTCCTCAGTGACCCTCGCGACCGTGCAGTACGTGTTCGATGGATAGAGCCTACGTACGCCCTGATGTGAGTGAATCGAAAGCGATAACATGGAATGGTGGCCCCATATCTGTGAAGAAAAGTTTCAAGTATGAAAAGAGCTTAATGTTATTACAATATAACTTGCTTAAGTCAGTCATATGTAAAAAGAAAGAAACAAAAAGAAAACAAAAGCAGTTTGTTTCCAATAAAGATGAAACAAAACAAACAAATGATTGAGAGAACGGCATGAAATAATAAATTCCCTTTGTTGTGTTAATATAAGTTTGATAATGCGTGTAAATACAAGTAATAAAAAAATTAAAAAACAGTGAGGCATTGTTGAAATACTCTTGTTAGCGCGCACTTACATACATTGAAACACAATCTTAGGAACTTGCGATGTCAGGGATTAATGTTGAAAGTAAAATGAATGGATCTAAATAGTTGAATCTTTTTTAATTCCATTAAAGCCTATACCAGTCATTTCTTTTTCATATATTTAGTGGATACATAAATTCATCCTAACTGATATCTCAACTTGATAATATGTACCTCGATCAAATCAGCATTCGTTTACATGCCTAAGTCGACAGGGATATTATGGATAACTTCTTTCATTCAACAATGGAAAGTAACAGCGAGCTTATGATGCATACGGGGAGCTGACGACCTTCTACACGAAATAGAAGCTCTGTCAATCATTCAGAAGACAACTATGGTCACACAAAGTAGTTTAAGAAAGCTATGTAGCTACTGGGATTTAATCTCAAACTGAGATATTTTCTCTCGTAATCTTCTTCCTTCCTGCTTGAATTTTTAAGATGATGTAATCTTTTGACTCAGAATATTTGGGCACTTTTCTGCGTTGTTATTTTGCAATTTTGCTATTTACACCTCTAACAATTTAAGTGTTCATCATCCAGTATGAACATGTAGAGTATCTTTCACACACCTATAGCAGTTGTGAACAACCATTCTACAGAAAGCTTGATTCCCACTCGAACACGATGAGAACACATTCACTACGAAACGTAGCTGTAACACGTTGATCGCGATGTGAGCCGCCAGCGTATGCACGGAGGGAATTTTTATTATTCTACTGACCGACCAGTAGTCACAAACTCAATTTCTACAAATACTTAATCGAAGATAAATGAAGGCTCGATCCAGTTAACGGCTACTTATTTTCAAAACCGATAGCTACAATTGACTTTAAATTTAAGTTGATCATTAAACTTCAGTTTAACCCATCGCAGTCAACGTGTTAATACACTAATCTGTTTCAAACAACCATTCAACAGAAAGCTCAAATTCACCATGAGGAGAAATTAGGCTACGCTATTGAACAGGTCTGACGGTAGCACACCAAAACTCGAGCTCTGGCAGGAAGGAAAGGACGGATGAGGAAGGGACGCGCTCCACAGGCGTTGAGAGACGGTCCCCCTAATGCTCTCTGGTGCCGACTTACCAGCATAATCGATGTCTTAATTATCATAAATTTTCTCAACAAGTTAAAAAAACTTGCTATGTCCGGGTGTGTAATAGTAGTCGAAGATACCACAGCTGGAAGGCCAACAACTTGCAAGCAAATTCTGATTATTGAATTCGTGGAGCAGCTTTTAAGTACTGCAACACACCTTGCGCTCGATGATAGGAAGTGACTCTGGGAAAATTCAAATATCACGTTTTTGGCTGAGGCTGAATTTTCAAAGAATTTACGTCATCGCATCGTAACAGTATAGTTCGCAGCGAAAGTTCTGTAGTCAACTTAACTACTCGTATGTTGTTAACAATTCCTGAAAGTCGTTGCCTGTAATGAACAGGACGTTTAATACGGCGGCAAATTTTCAGCACTTCAGCGGTTTTCACTAAGGAAATCACTATAGGTTGAACTCGATTTTATTGGTCATAATAACGAATGATTTCTCGTTCAGTAGTGGGTGAATTAAAAAACGTTTCCTCTCGGCATTTTAAATTCTCTACTTTTTTCTTCAAGGAACGGAAATTATTTTTCGCCAAAATCCGAGGGAAGAAAGTACAAAACGTCCTCCCTCATTGCCAAAGTTGTGTCTGTTCCACAAGTTTTTACTTGAATAAAGCCATGATGACCGCCGTATGCGAATGAAATAAGAGGGCACGAGAGATAAGCCGCCCACCGCCGGTTGCACTGGAGGCGGTGGCCTACATTCATCAGCTGAGGCGGCCACGGCCACGTGCGCACCGGCAACTAATCCCCTCGGTTGATGCTGCTCATTTGGTGTGGGATGCGCTGGGGAGGAGGGGAGAGCAGCAGTTTAGTTTGCTCTTTCAATTTACCTTTTTTGTGAATCCTTGTTTTGGCTCGTCTACCTTCCCCTGCTTTCTATTTGTTTTTTCTCATCTTCTAACGACTTCCCTACCCCTTCATCGGACGTTTATAGCAAATCAAGGTATTTTTAATTTTTTTTTTAATTAATTCAATTAATTATCACGGCACTTGATTTAGAGTAAATGAAAAATCAAGGTATTTTTAATAAAAAAATAAACCATTCAGGGTATTTTCCGTGGGGATTTACTTCACATTCCTGCCATAGAGAAATTGGGAGAGCTGGTGATGACGTGGTGTCACACGCATCACACCACTGTTCCCCAACCCATTACACTTAAGTGAGTGTCTGGGCTCGGCATGAAAGAATTTCCCATACCCAGCTTCTCTTAGCCATGTTTTAAAAATTTCCTCTGATTTTGAAGCCTCTAAACTTGATTTCTTGTTCCCTGAATGTGCTTTAACATTCATTCAATATTAGAAGACGCTAGGACCCTCATCCTGTTACATCGTGGAAAGTCATTGATACACGTGGTCGTAAACAGCTCTAGACCATCAGGTGATATGGATTTCCGTTTATAACTTGAAAATAAAACAATTGTCGCGCATCCTTACGTACTATCTTACAAAGAAGGCCGAGCTCTGGATCTCCTGAGAAGACTTTTGTTCACGTAAACAAAGTGATTAATCGATAAGGTATCCAACCGAAGTAGCTGTTAGGCCAAAAAAACATGCTGCTCTCCTCAATGACTTATCATTGTGCGAACAATACAACATCGCTTCAAAAGCATCTGTAAACTCTAGCTCGATGTGCTGCTACGAGGCCTCTGCTCACCTGCTCACAGAGGTCGTGAAAGTCTATTTCATTGTTTTACTAGTAATTTTTAATTCGAGTAAAAATTTTATTCGGTAATTTTAGTTGTCTCTTTTTCACTTAAGGTCATAAAAATGAAACCGGGCAGTTTCTTCAAGGAATATGAAGATTGAACACTCTAGAAGCAGAGACAAAATCACGTTGAAGCTGGCTAGGGCATCTCCGGTGCACTGTAAAAATTAGTGAAACCTCCAATCAGCGTGATGGGGTGGGGTGCTGCTAGTGATGAAAAAAAAACGGTTTTATTTGATGGCAGTTTTTTTTGCAAAAAAAACATGTTTTTTATGTGTTTTTTTT
>JACJUY010001048.1:33794-44325 GCA_014220935.1 Platorchestia sp. MABIK | reverse complement strand
GTAACACAGTAACAGCTCCTACGTTGTAACACAGTAACAGCTCCTACGTTGTAACACAGTAACAGCTCCTACGTTGTAACACAGTAACAGCTCCTACGTTGTAACACAGTAACAGCTCCTACGTTGTAACACACGGTAACAGCTCATTCATTCACTGTACTCGACCGTGATTTCTCATTTTGCACTTTTGTTTTGATCACATTTTTGGTATCTGTTTAATGAAGCAAGATTGCGTACTTTTTTGTTTCGGGGTACTTTTGTAATTTTGTCTATAAATTTATTGTGTACTTTGATATTTTTTATTTAAATACCAAGAATCATGATTTTTTGTAGCTCCACAAGATGAAAAAGAAAAGGACGATGAGTGAAAACGTTCATCTATACTATGATGATTTCATAGTAAAGAAAAATTTCACTTCTCAGGTGTATAGCATTCAGCATCTAGTCGTGCAGGACGCTGATATGGTAAGAAAGCTCAGCATTGAAAGTCAATTATAAATTTGGAGTGTTTTATCTGTTAGTGAAAGTTACTGAGCAGTTTCTAATTTCTTGTAATACATGTACAGTTACTAATATCGTGGAATATCTGTGCATGTCGTTATGTGTGTAGGTGCTATCACGAAAATTTATGCGGCACTGAGCAAGTTGTTTAAAAAGTAATGCTCGATAAAGTACGTGAAGCTTTGAATAAGTTGGCATCTGTGCATGTTTTTATATCATGGCATCACTCTTTGGTCACATCTGTTTCCTTCATCTTATGACTCATTCCGCAACCCAATTGTGCACCTGTGTACCGTACTCATGCCAAGGCTATGAAACTAAATAAGCACCTCTTCGAAGTAAAATAGTTTAATTGTGTATCTGTACTACGAATCTAATCTAATATTTCCAGAGTGTCAGGGAGTTAACATAATTTTTCCTGTTATTCATGTGTAACGGCTGCAATAAGTTTTTTTTTGCAAATGCATTGCCTCGAGATGGACGAAGCTAGTCTGAGAACTAGCTGATTATTTACCCTGTAGCTGAGGTTCCATCTCAAACATCAAATCACATTTTTTTGTCACGTCCGCTCGGTTCTGGAACTTTCCAATTATTCACAACACGTGATTGTATCACGAAAAAGTGTTTCCCTCAGTGCGTATGCGTCAGTGACGTCTACACCTTTTTCACTTCAAATTAATCCAAGTCAAGTTCAATTTAATCCAAGTCCAGTTCAATTTAATCCGAGTTAAGTTCAATTTAATCCAAGTCAACTTCAATTTAATCCAAGTCAAGTTCAATTTAATCCAAGTCAAGTTCAATTTAATCCAAGTCAAATTCAAATTAATCCAAGTCAAGTTCAATTTAATCTAAGTCAAGTTCAATTTAATCCAAGTCAAATTAAAATTAATAACAGTCAAATTTTACACACATGTATAGGAATACCTTTGGATTTTATGTATGTAATGTTGTATTCCGTACTATCGGTTCTAAAAATAATTTTAAAAATGCCTTTTTCATTTTCTTATGTACCGATTTCTCTAATATAGGAGTATGGAAGAAAAGTATTTCTCATTGAATTTGGATCAGCGCTTCCCTCAAGATGGATCTCTACATCCAATCAACGGACTATGAAACAAGTGAAGATGAACAAGAAAATATGCGCCCAGGAGTAAGAAAAGGAGTAAAGAGAGGAAAATACAAGAAAATACGAGAAGAAAAATGCAGAGTGATAGATGCTGCATTAAAAGATGAACATTAGAGAGCAGTGACAACATTTTTCTTGCTAATGTAGGAATGCATCTGTGTAGTAATTTACTCATATAAATTGTAATCAAACGGAATCGTACATTAGTACTCAGTGAATCCATTTGTATATTTTTTTTAAAGATTAAATATACATATCGTCCGGTAGTAATCTTTTGTATTTGCATGTATATGATTTCATATATTTATATAAATATATATATGTGATAAAGTAGAATTTCACGCAAATAAAATATCTACATGAGTAAATAAATCCTCGAAACTATGTGTATGAGTGACAAAAAATTACATTTTGAACATAAATATTTGAATGTATGCACACTGTCATCAATGAAGAATTTTAAAACAACTTTAATGAGGAGTATAAAACGAAGTTTTAATAATTGACTTGCATCTTTTACACTGCTCAAAGATCTGAATCATACTCTGCCTCCTGATACTGGATACTTACCACATTTTACGACAACTTGTTTTTATATTGCACAAATTTTATGTATTCCTTGCTAAAAGGAAAAACGACTATCGTGCTCATCACATCCAATAGATACATATTTAACACAAAAAAGCTCAAATTAACAAGTGATCATGTCAATTTTTAACTCAACTTAGGGTTCGATTAATTTGAATATGACTTGGATTAATTTGAACTTGACTTAGATTAAATTGAACTTGACTTGGATTAATTTGACCTTGACTTGGATTAAATTGAAGTTGACTTGGATTAATTTGAACTAGACTTGGATTAAATTGAACTTGACTTGGATTAATTTGAACTTGACTTGGATTAAATTGAACTTGACTTGGATTAAATTGAACTTGACTCGGATTAATTTGAAGTGAAAAAGGTGTAGTTAGACAAGACATGTCCTCAAGCTGTGAGGTGACTCGGTCCACACCCTCTAAGGCGGGAGGCCGTCAGGCCGATCGCCATTTCCCTGCTAAATTTACGCAGACAAACCTACTCTGTACTGTCAAGAAGCACCTTCCCTGTATGATGGTCACGTCGCTTGTTGTCATGAATGAAGGAAAATCGGCACGACTTTCCCTCCCTGCAACAGTAGTGACAGGAGTCCACTGACCAGCCCGGGTGTCGCCTAAACACCCCTGACCTGAAGATGACATTAGCGTAGACCAACTCGCGACACCATGACAAAAGCAAGTAGATTCAAGTGTTGCAGACAAAACTACGCTTTAGCTATAGTACAAGGCCCTTCAAAAAACGGCTTTCGATAATTATGTTTAAAAGAACGCGTAAATCAATAATTTTTTAATATTAAAAACATTTGCAAAAAAATTGACTAAATTCCAATCAAAATATATCATAGTTAAAAAATGGTCTAGCAGTCATCATACAGCCTTTAGGCATCCACTTTACCGTGAAGTATGCGAGGTGATTTGCATCGTCGCAGTGAATTCCTACTCGTATTGGATAGGGAGTGTTAAAATAAAAAATTTTCGAATGAATAAATTAATTGAAAATCAATAACTTCGCAAAATGATGTAAATAAATTGTTATATAATTAAGTAAATAATCCAATGAAAACAGGCACTCTTCGTGTTGTTGTGTAGTACAGATGACAGTACATTGAGCGGAAGAATATGGGAGTTTACAAATTCATTTTTGGTGATTTATGAGACTTTACTTGAACGATGGAAAAACTTAACAATACATTAATTCATATTAGAAATTAGTCTCAAAACCTGTACTCGGCGCAAGGACAACACGACACACCATTTTTTGTGGGGAAATAAACGGTTTTCATGACATCTATTGCGTTGGTAGACAGTGATGCGGTGATGCAAGAATTAATTTAACATATCCTAACACAGCTTCAATCTTAACGCTGTGTACATATTAAAGTGCATAAATAAATTACAACAAAATCAAAACCCTCATAAGGTAAAATCTAACGAGCGAATCATTCGACACCTGCGTATCCCAGAGGCGGCCCGCCACTCCAGCACCACGCCATTTCTGCCCCAATGTTCACGTTCGCGGTCACACCAAACCTCAAGTTTCTGTCTCCGCACGGCCAGATTTGGAGTGGAGGGATGGAGAGGAGATGGAAGGGCAGGACTGAGGCGAAGCTAATCAATGAGTGCAGTCTTAATCACGCTCACTTGATTAGAGGAGCTGTAACTCTATAGCCTTCTCACCGTCACTGGGGTAGAGGGTTGGCTATCGAAGTGAGTGAAGGGGAACGGAACAGAAGAACATGCAGCGTTTATGATTGGTAGCTGAGAAAAATGGGCATTATTTACACAAAGGAGCTTCAAACGCAATTTAAATTAATTTTAAACTTAATTACGAGACAGTTAAATCGAGAAAAGATTACACGATAGTTAAAGAATATCTGTTCTAGATATTTGCGAATTCTTTGTTGCGTATGGTGTCAATTCATTCGTAACTTTTTTAGAACTGAATAAGGTATGTTTTTACATCGTTTACCAATTTTTTGTGTAATTACTTGCCCACAAAAATTACACACAGATGTATTTCTGCAATAAATGTTAAGTTGGAATAAAAATCTACTTTCCAAGCAAATAGAGATGTTTGGAAGCAAGGGGAGGGTATGGGATGACCGATATAATAACGTAGGAAACATCTCGAGAACAAATCATGCTTGATTGACCTGCTACATAGACCGGGCCTCTGGACTCTACACCTTTTACACTTCAAATTAATCCAAGTCAAGTTCAATTTAATCCAAGTCAAGTTCAATTTAATCCAAGTCAAGTTCAATTTAATCCAAGTAAGTTCAATTTAATCAAAGTCAAGTTCAATTTAATCTAAGTCATGTTCAATTTAATCTAAGTCAAGTTCAAATTAATCCAAGTCAAATTCAAATTAATAACAGTCAAGTTTTACTCACATGTATACATTTGGATTATATGTATGTAATGTTGTATTCCGTACTATCGGTTTTCAAAATAATTTTAAAAATGCCTTTTTCATTTTCTTATGTACCGATTTCTCTAATATAGGAGTATAGAAGAAAAGTATTTCTCATTGAATTTGGATCAGCGCTTCCCTCAAGATGGATCTCTACAACCAATCAACGGACTATCAAACAAGTAAAGATGAACAAGAAAATATACGCCCAGGAGTAAGAAAAGGAGTAAAGAGAGGAAAATACAAGAAAATACGAGAAGAAAATTGCAGAGTGATAGATGCTGCATTGAAAGATGAAGATTAGAGAGCAGTGGCAACATTTTTCTTGCTAATGCAGGAATGTATCTGTGCAGTAATGTACTCATATAAATTGTAATCAAACGGAATTGTAGATTAGTACTCTGTGAATCGCATTTGTATATGTTTTTAAGATTAAATATACATATCGTCCGGTAATAATCTTTTGTATTTGCATGTATTTGACTTCATATATGTATATATATATAAATATATATGTGATAAAGTGTAATTTCGCGCAAATGAATATCTATAAGTGTAAATAAATCTCCGAAACTATGTGTATGAGTAACAAAAAATTACCTTTTGAACATGAATATTTGAATGTATGCACACTGTCATCAATGTAGAATTTTAAAACAACTTTAATGAGGAGTATAAAACGAAGTTTTAATAATTGACTTGCATCTTTTACACTGCTCAAAGATCTGAATCACACTCTGCCTCCTGATACTGGATACTTACCACATTTTACGACAACTTGTTTTCATATTGCATAAATTTTATGTATTCCTTGCTAAAAGGAAAAACGACTATCGTGCTCATCACATCCAATAGATCCATATTTAACACAAAAAAGCTTAAATTAGCAAGTGATTATGTCAATTTTTAACTCAACTTAGGGTTCGATTAATTTGGATATGACTTGGATTAATTTGAACTTGACTTAGATTAAATTGAACTTGACTTGGATTAATTTGAATTTGACTTGGATTAATTTGAACTTGACTTGGATTAAATTGAACTTGACTTGGATTAAATTGAACTTGACTCGGATTAATTTGAAGTGAAAAAGGTGTAGATTCTACTCAGTAGGCGGAGTAGTGTTTGAGAAATATTAACTCTTATTCAGGGGTGAAATATGTAATCTAAATACATATGGAAGTAATTTAAAGTTTTGTGCAAGTTGAATGATTGAACTAGGCAAGGTGGCGCTGGTGTCAAGTGCCGTCCTATTACTCAAAAGACAATCTAACTCCTGCCGACCCTCAGTTGATCCTTTTTATCTTCATTCTCAAATGGCACGATTTTTATAATTACGAGACTTCCCAGGCTGTGTTGGGTCAGTTGATTTTTATAACTATTTTTAATTTCAAATTCGGTTGTTGATCACATTTTTTCTGAAGGTAATTCAATTTGAATGGAAGACATCTTTTCAACTCACTTACTGAAGATGCAATAGGAACTATCGTTCGTAAGCTGAACATTTATAGCAGACCGTATTCACGATATGAGTGCGTGCAGAGCGAGGATTTAACATGATAAATTCGACTAAGAAGATTGTGAATTTCTCCCTGCGTAATGATAGCAAAGTTGTATTATCAGGAATACTAGTGTACACGGCTGGTCAAAAATGACAGGTATCGAAATTTTAACCCTTTCGGTACTGACGGCTACTCCAGTACCAAGATGACTAGTTCTTCCAGTTTAGGGAATCTAACCTAATTTTAAAGCAATTTAACTAGTGAGGGAAGATTTTGGAGTAAATTACGAAATTAGGGAACTTCCAAGCATTCATGAAACTAGCTTTTAGACATTCCGGAAACTTGCACGCGTACATTACCATTGGCTACCTCTAAGTTCATGCTGCAGGGTTCGTGCAACATATTCAATAACCTTTCTATTTACCTTGATCAAATTTTTCCTGAACATCGTTTATTTTTGATAAACTCAGGCAAAAACTTATGAATAATTTCTCCGTAAATTCAACAACTTTATTGTTAACGTCGAAAATTTCTGTCGCCAAGCATAGAGCATTAAAGATAAAAAAAATTAAAATAAAGTAGTAAGCACTTGATTAAGCTAGAAGCACCCACACTAAGACAATTTCACTGACAATTATGGGTAAGGACAAATTTTTCCCCTGTAATTTTTTCCCTTAACCATTTGAATTATCGGACCGAAAGGGTTAAAATGAAATTTCCATATGTGGATGGCAAATATATTCATCCTAATTGTACCCACGATCAAAATGTTTTTGTACTTGTGAACTGGTGAAATTCGTATCACAGATACGGTCATTAAACATCATTATGAGCCTGACAGAGAGACAAGAAGCGGACATCAAACAAATATAGAAACATCTAAATAAGGAAACAAACACACCAAGTGTATTATCAATACTAGTGTACACAAATCAAAAATAACGGGATTCGAAAGCTTACTTAAACAAGTCTCGAGATGCGGATGACAAGTATATCCATCCTAAAAGTACCCGTGATTAAAAAATTCTTGTACTTGTGCACTGGTGAAATTCGAATCACAGATACGGTCATTAAGCATCTTTCAAATCAGAGAAGCGGGCACCAAACAAATATGTAAATAAATAAACAAGAGTATGATTGGATAATATGATGTTGCAGACAGGAAATTTTTAAATTTATATTTAAATTTATTTATACATAATCGTATTTATAAAAAATTATTTAGGCAAATTTTCATAGTGGAGATAGAAATGAAGTTTAATTATTTCCATCAGGCAAGCATACGTACAAACAAACAAGATTATCAGAGTTTATAAGCATGTTTATAAGCATATACATATCATTAGATAGAAATGCTGGTATATTCTGCAACAAATGTAGCCTTTGACCCGCAACTGCAACCATGGACGGTGGATCGACGTTGAGAATGACGGTCGAAGACTTGCGCTTTCCTGCAAACACATCAGATCGGGAACACCTGCAGCTTTGGGCACTGAGAACCCTCAAGCTCATTTAATTCCAGGACTTAATTCCCGTGCACAAAAGACCGCGTGAGCTCAGTGAGTAGAGGGGCTCGACGCAACCAAAGTGGATCGCTGACACCACGACTATTTGTACCTGATCGAGTGAGCCTGTATCCTGTGTACGGGGAATACATAGCCAGGCAGACCCGAGATTGATCAGCTGCGCAAGTGCTTCCCGCATGAGGGCTTGCTCTATGTAGTTAGGCATGCGTCGGAAATATCAGTTAGAAAACTCCACAAGGAAAACCTTCTTTGTGGAGAATTTTCACTGCACTTTATTAAATGAATATGTCACATAAAAAACTTCTGCAGTCAGATTGAACTATAGGGAGCTCTTTTTGTAAAGCAGGAGCTGACCTGCGGAGATCGAACATTTGTTGCACTGAGCGTACTCTCGGGAAGAGAACGTTGCCTCAGGTGTAGGTAGATGAGGGTGAGTGGGCAGGTGAGTGGGTTGGTGAGTAGGCAGGTTAGTAGATTTGTGAGTGGGCTGTTGAGAGGGCTGGAGAGTGATTTGGTGAGGTGTATCCACCATACCGCTCAACCTCTGTCCATCAATGTTCAGATTGTTTTCTACAGTGAGGACAAAGCTAATTTTCAGATTTAGAAATAATCTATATATAAATCGAGAGAGATTACTAACTTTTCAAACAAAATCAATTGCAGTCTTTAAGCGCTGGATTATGATTTTAACATTGACTTTGAACTAAAATGCCAGAATTGAAAAGAAAAAATGTTCTTTGCACACGCAGCTGCACTGAACGTCGGGATCCATAGACCTGGGGATATCTAACAGTCAACAAAATTAGTGTCGCGTGCAAAATAAACTGTGATAACCAGAGCCCGGACGTTTAAGCATTTATAAAAAGGCATTTATGGCACTAAAACATGGGCACCTATGGCACTAAACCATAGGCATTTACGGCAGTGTTCGTAGGCATTTATGGAAGTATTCGTAGTCATTTATGGCAGTTACGTAGGCATTTATGGCACTATCCATAAGCATTTGTGGCAGTTTCATGGGCATTTGAGACATCCAGTGCAGCCATTATGGAATTGAACAAGTCATGTTTTCCCTGATGGTCAGCCGGTCCTGTTCTATCATAAAAATGTGTTTTAAGGTATGAAATGAACAAATTAAACGAATTGAAGGTGTTGTATTTACTGCAGTGTTTACGAGAAAACATTTTTAATAATTTAAAGTCATTATACATATAACTTTATTTTATAATATGGAATGAACTTTATAGCAAAGTGTAACAAAACTTTAACTTCAACAACAGTGAAAATACCGAAACATTGTTAATAGACACAACCAAAAACTTTTATAATACATTGTTATTCGTCAGTCAATTCACTGTTACAAGCTTCTTTATGTTTTCACAGGTCAAACTCAACCGTCGATCCGAGAGTATATGCTTAAGTTTTGAGAATGATCTTTCAACTTCGACAGATGTAACGGGGGCATACTTGAAACATTTTACATCGCTCGGTGATAGATTATCAACGCATTGAACATTTGTTCCGACCTGTTCAATATCTTTCATCTGTCCTAGGCGAAAATTAGAATCAAACACACTATGGCATTTTTCAGCTTTGTGTTTGCCTTTTTCACCGGGAGTGCTCCTCAATTTTTCTATTGTGCTATCAACCAAATCTAAAACATACTGCAGTGGAATATTCTTTTTTTCTAGTGCTTGCATGGTTTGCGGAAAAGTGTTTGAAAGTGTGCTTCGATGAAGGAGAGATCGTTCTGCAAGCTAGAATTGCACATTAATTCCTGAACAATGCGAATGAAGCAGTCTTCACTATCCATTGTGTTGAAGATGTCTTTTAGAGCTACGAAGCTGGAAGAATAACAGAGAGCAGCTGATAACTACGCTCCCCATGCATCTCGTGATAGTTGGTTGTGGGGGCATGCTCAGAGAGAGGGCACATTCACGAAAGTGAAGCGACTTAAGAAAAATGTTCTTGCCATTTGCAATCAAACTGTCCTCATGTCGAAATAGCGAGCAAACTTTCTCGGATATTCTATGAAATCTATGCACTAAACACGTAACATGGATCATGCGAGGAAACAGAACCTGCAAAGTTCTAACTGCTTTCTTCATGGACGGAGCTGCATCCGTAACAAATATATAAGCACGTTGTTATACTTGATGCCATCTGGCCATAATATTGCAACAGAAGAAGTGAATCCTGCCTGTGATATATTTGAACTGTTGGTTGACGAGACAGACTCTGTTGTTAGTAAATGCATGCTTTGTTCATCTGACGCCACTAAGATGCCTACAATCATATTCACTAAATATCTTCCCAGTTTATCAGTAGTTTCATTAATTGAAATCTAAATGTTTTTATCACGAATATTTTTTCTTATTTTATCTATGGTTTTAGAGGAGTTTTTATCTACATAGCATTTTCTCAGAGTTGATTCGTTTGGGATGAGCTTTCCGATATATTTTTCTAGAAATGATCTATCGCTTTCATTGGTAAATTTCCACGAGAGTATGTTAACATCAATGAAAGTCTTGCACAAGTCCTCTTTAAACGTACGGCCCAAGTTAGGCGAATACTGAATAGTAGACGCGTTAGCAAAACTGGCCGCACTTCGTGACGGTTGTGAATTGTCGACTTCCAAGTCATCTTGTCGATGCTGTTTAGACCGTAGGTGTTGGAGCACAAAATATTTTTTTTCACAATTACCCGTGTCTTGCATTTATTGCAGCATAGTATATTATTTGCAACGTATATATTATTATTATATTATTTGCAATGTATATTATTTGCAATGTATGACGTTACTTATTGACTAGGGATAAAGGAAATGAGCTAAGATGATTATTTAAAACTGGTTTCGTTTTAAA
>JACJUY010001048.1:5609-28993 GCA_014220935.1 Platorchestia sp. MABIK | reverse complement strand
AAGTTCAAGTTCAATCCTCGTCCAATTTTTTCGTGAAATTTCATTTTTTATCTCTTACAACTTTTAAACTATTTCACCCACAAACTTCAAATTAGTTTTAATTTAAATATCGAATCAATATCCACGGGCACATGTATAACAAATCTCTCATACGCTTTCTAGGAGGGCAGGGAGCGATGTTCTCGTAGCCCCTCTATCTTCGGCCAATTTTCACCTGAATTTTCATTTTGTGCCTCTTCTAACTATATAGATCATATAATTGTATCTACCTATCTAATTATATGTTAATGCATGTATGGGTACATACACACAAATATGTATATATATTGATGAACAAATATATATACCTTAGTAGGCCCTACATTTGGGAAACCGTTTTTCACGAAAACATGTTCGGTTACAAATGGCGCCATATTTATTTAGGACCAGTATTTTATTTAATTTTATAGTCTTTCTAGAAGAATTAATAGTCACCGGATCTAAAAATTCAAAAAAGATTATAAAGGGTCAAATCTATCAATAGGTTTTACGACGCGTTTCGGCGTAATTTCGCCATTGTCAAACACTAGATTGCAGCTGACAAGATTTGCTGTTCCATGTCGGAAACATCAGACTGGGTGTAAAAAAATAAATAAAGCTTACACACATACATAAAAGTATACACGCGCACATATATATTTGTATAGTGAAAATGAACATTGGGAAAAAAAATTAAGGCAACCTTCCTCTTGCTACATCGAAGTGACGGCCGTATTGCTCACTGTAATCGAAAGAAATAAATAACTATGGAAGACTAAAAATAAAAAAGACTTTAAGAAACTTAAAACACAAATTGAATTTTACCTTTCAAACAAAATTGCGAGGATATCAAGTTACAGTCTAAGAACTATAAGAAAACCATCACAGGTTTCTCATCCTCTCGGTATTCTCCTTCAATGCTCAATAAACATTGGAGAAGTGGTGACAAATCAACTGACATTACCTGGACGAGTCAAATCTGCTCCACCGAAATCAATACGCCTATAAAAGAAACACTAGCACTCAAGATGTTTTGCTCAATATCTCTGAAAAATATGAAGTGACATCGACCAAAAGAATGTAACACTCTTGCTGCCACTCGATCTCTCTAAAGCGTTCGATAGCGTAGAACGTGATAGACTTCTGCGAAAAAATATTGAACTTAGGAGTAGACACGCAATGGCTTGAAAGTTAGTTGTCAAATCGATCTCATGCAGTCCTCATAGAAAACGAATTGTTCCGATTCATTCAAAACAATTTTGGTGTTCTTGGTCCGCTGCTGTTCTGTTTTTTATTTTCGTTAATGATTTCCCTCCAATCCCTTCTAACACACAGATCTCAATGTATGCAGATGATGTTCAAATTGGAATGACAAGTTCTGTATCAGAAATACCACAGACGCGAATTAAAGCCGAAACTAGACTGACTAGCCTGAAATCATGGTTCGACCGAAATGGTGTTAAATTAAATGCTAGTAAAACGCAATGCACTATTTTTGGATTCAAAGATGCTATTAAAAAAACTTCAGATCATACTCTTGCAGTAAGAACTAATCAAATTAAAGCATCAGAAAAAATTTAAAATCTAGGTATCACATGTCCTTCAAATCTCACGTTGAGAAAACTTGCAACAAGATTTACGAAATTTCAATGTTTTTTCATCGCATTAAGAATTTTCTAGACGAAAACTCCAGATTATTCGCCATTCAATCCCCGGTGTTTTCGCGCATAGACTACTGCAGCGTAGTATGGGGAGACTTGCCTCAATACCTTCAAAGGGATTTACAAAAGTGCATGAATTTCACAGCCAAGGTGGTATGCAACAGTAATTTCAAAAGAAGTGATCACGGAACCCCTCTCCTTAATAACCTCGGCTGGACTACCTGTTCAAAAAAGGTTCCTCATGCAGAGGGCCCAATACGTGTTCTCCTTGCTTCTCTTCCTCAGAGCAATGCTGAGATAGTGCGTTTCCATCCACCCACTGTAACCGACCAAAAAGCTGAACAGAAACAATAATGTCTTAGTCGACTATCGTTCATCTCACATAGGGCAGAAGGCTCTGTCAATATCAGGCCTTACTGTGGAACAAACTTTCCTTGAGTGTTAAAATCCCTCAAAGAAAGAGAGAATTTAAAACCAATATAACTCCTCATCTTGTGTCTCAACAATGATTCTTAGTTACAGAACATACTGAATAAGTATTTAAGAATCTCATTTGCTCAGTATCTCCATTGCTGAATGATCTCCCTTGCTCATTGTTTTATAATTCAACACACTACACAACAGTTTTGAAGTATGCGTAGGTATAATGATTTGATCGCCTACACGCTGGGATTTGCAAATATGCTTCCTTGTATATGTGTGTACGCATATGGGTGTATGTGTGCATATGGGTGTGCATATGTGCACATATAACTGCGTGCACTGGACTAGCAACTAGCATTTAAACTATAAATACCGCCTTTTTTCACTCTCAACTTAATTCTAACACTACCCAACACGTCTTTTCATTTTATTATTGTAAAGCAATCCAAAGCTTATATGTCTTGTACAAATAAAATGTCATGTTTTCAACCCACAAAGTCCAGTATCTTTGTTGCTTTCATGAATTAACAAGCTCTATTCAACCTAAATGAATCAGCCACAGGATACATTTTTATGTCTTTCCTCTCTGTTTTTGTGCAAGCATCAAACTACACATTTTTCACTTCAAATGAATCTAAGTCAAGTTCAATTTAATCCAAGTCAAGTTCAATTTAATCAAAGTCAAGTTCAATTTAACCTAAGTCAAGTTCAAATTAATCCGAGTCAAGTTCAATGTAATCTAAGTCAAATTCAAATTAATCCGAGTCAAATTCAAATTATCCAAGTCAAGTTCAATTTAATCCAAGTCAAATTAAAATTAATCACAGTCATATTTTACATATATATATGTATAGGAATACATTTGGATTCTATGTATGTAATGTTGTCTTCCGTACTATCGGTTTTAGAAATAATTTTAAAAATGCCTTTATCAGTATCTTATGTACCGATTTCTCTAATATAGGAGTATAGAAGAAAAGTGTTTCTCATTGAATTTGAATCATCGCTTCCCTCAGATGGATCTCTACAACCAATCAACGGACTACTATACAAGTGAAGATGAACAAGAAAATTTACGCCCAGAGGATGAAGAGGAGTGAAGAGAGGAACATACAAAAAAAAAACCACGCAGAGTGGTAAAAAAATGCAGAGTGGTAAATGCTGCATTGAAAGATGAAGATTTGAGAGCAGTGGCAGCATTTTTCTTGTTAATGCAGGAATGTATCTGTGTAGTAGTGTACTCATATAAATTGTAATAAAATGGAATCGTACATTAGTACTCAGTGAATCGCATTTGTATTTTTTTTAAAATAAAATATACATATCTTCCGGTAGTAATCTTTTGTATTTGCATGCATATATGATTCCATATGTACATATGTGCGATAAAGTGGAATTCCACATTTATAAATATCTATAAGTGTAAAGAAATCCTCGAAACTATGTGTATGTGTTACATGAAATTACCTCTGAACATAACTGCTTGAATGTATGCACACTGTCATCAATGTAGAGTTTGAAAACAACTTTAATGAGGAGCATAAAACAAAGTTTTTATAATTGATTTGCATCTTTTACACCGCTCAAAGATCTGAATCACTCTCTGGCTCCTGATACTGGATACTTACCACATTTTACGACAGCTTGTTTTTATGTTGCAGAAATTTTACCCATTCCTTGCTGAAAGGAAAAACGACTTTCTTGCTCATCACATCCAATAGATACATATTTAACTCAAAAAAGCTCAAATTAACTAGTGATTACGTCAATTTTTAACTCAACTTAGGGATCGATTAATTTGAATATGACTTGGATTAATTTGAACTTGACTTGGATTAAATTGAACTTGACTTGGATTAATTTGAACTTGACTTGGATTAATATGAACTTGACTTGGATTAAATTGAACTTGACTTGGATTAATTTGGACATGACTTGGATTAATTTGAAGTGAAAAAGGTGTAGACTGTCATGGTACCTATGTATGTTCATCCATTGCAGACATTCTGCACTATATTTCTGAGATAATGTGATTTTTTTTCTAATTTGAAACCCTTATAGAACATTCATGTTTTTTTCTTATTTACGTCCAAAAATGTTTTTGTTAGGCTTGCGTAGTGCAAATTGTAATATCATCTCCTACGCTCTCGAGTTATATATCAACCGCACCTTGGCGGTTGATCTCGCGTATTTCTGTATTTATTCTGTACTTGGGAACCGTCGTAGAACGATCGTTTTCATGTTTTTGACTCAGATAGACTATTTTGTGCCACTATTATTAGTACAGAAGTATCATAAAATTCATGGCGTGATAAAAGATAGTTTCTCCGAGTTCCTCGATTGGAATGCTAGTTTATGCTGACTAATTCACGCTGATGTTTGCGAACATGCTTTCTTGTGTATGTGTGTACGTGTGCACAGTTTGTGTGCGTATATGGGTGTATGTGTCACTACGTAATACATCATTTCACTTCGTTATTGTAAAGCATATAGAAAAGAAATATATACATATTTGTTGCGCGATCACCCACGTGTGATAAATCAGACGCTTATCAACCAATGATTTTTTCGATACAGTATTTAATTAAACATCGTTTACAATTTCAATATATAAAATTGTGAGCAGCAACATATCCTGAAAAAGTTGTTACGAACCTCCTTTGCTCATTATTCTATATTTCAGTACATCGCACAGCATTTTTGTTGAACACAAATGCATTGTGATTGCCTTGATGCATAGATATGTATTTGTGTATGTGTGCGTGTTAGGTGTATGTATGTGCGTAGGTATGTATATACATGTATATATGTACATATACGTATGCTCATATGCGTGTACTAAACTAACAACTAGCGTTTGAATTAGAGATACCGGACTTTTTCTGTTCACTCTCAACTTGTAACATTACCTAACTCGTTATCTCTTTGGCGCTCTGCGTCTGGCTGAGCTCATTCTGGTTGCGGATGGTGTGGAGACGGGTTCAATATTCATTATGTTCTGCATAGTTTTCATGTTTTATTGATTGAAACCCTGTTTGTGCCATACGTCAGATTTGAATTCGTTTTGCTTGTAAATTTAACATCTGTTCATTTTTATTTCAGCTCTTTATAGTATACAAACTATTCGAAACCGTTTATTAAATAAAATAATCAACGAAGACACGTATCAAATAAATTCCCAATAAAATTTATATTCATAGTTGCTACGACAGTTATAGCGGTAATATTTTCATCCCGGCTCAGTCGAGTCGCGTCACTATTTACTTACCGGCTCAGTCGAGCCACATTACTACTTGCTTACTGGTTCAGTCGAGCCGCATTACTACTTGCTGACTGGTTCAGTCGAGCCGCATTACTACTTGCTCACTGGTTCAGTCGAGCCGCATTACGACTTGCTTACTGGTTCAGTCGAGCCGCATTATTACTTGCTTACTGGTTTAGTCGAGCCACATTACTACTTGCTTACTGGTTCAGTCGAGCCGCATTACTACTTGCTTACTGGTTCAGTCGAGCCGCATTACTACTTGCTTACTGGTTCAGTCGAGCCGCATTACTACTTGCTTACTGGTTCAGTCGCTGGCTGGTGTGCAGGGGTGGGAGGCACTTCGCGAGGCATGCTGACGGTTTTCACCGCGATTTTTGCCTAGTGTATCAGGGCCTTTAGATGTCACGCTACCTAACTGGCTAAGAGGCCATCTGGCCATCGTTAATTGAGGCGTTCATCGCTCTAGGTACTAGCTCTGAATGGCATTCTTCTCCTGTCGTCTTTTCACAATTTTTCCATCTGCTATCTACTCTCTCTTTCTAAAAGAGGCTCCAATGGCTACACTTAAGAAGTAATTCCTTAGGTGAGGTTTATGAGGACTAGGCTAGTTTTCCCAATTAAATTTGTGCTCACACGTTTTGATTTTATTGAAATAACGGTGAGCAACTTACTTTTTTTGAGTATTTTGGAAGTTTATAGATTTCTTTTTGCGCAGTATACCACAACCATAGCCGGGTCCGGTCTGTTTCCAACCCGACAGCAGCTGAGGGCATCTTTTCGGCTCTGCCAAATTCTTGTTGTGCGCCCATCTAACTCCTAATTTTTGTCAGATGTTCCTTCTCTTCTGGAGGTACAATTCAACAATTAGAAAACGTTCCTAATCAATTGCTTGCTTTGCCAATGAATTTGAAGCTTAACATTTTTTTATAATTGCTGATCTCTTGCTTGCATTGTTTAGTCTCTTTAGGCACCACAGTCGCTTTTGATGCCCGAGAGTCTCACCCAATATTTTCCTTTTTTTTAGGCTGCGCTGTTCCTAATGGGCCCCAACTGAACACTTTTGCAAACTAGGAGGAAGTGAGGGCATCCCTTCCGATTTTTCTTGAACGGAATACAGTTCCGTTCCTGCCTCAGTTCGTTGTTGAATTTCTAAGTCCTTGTCATCTGTTTAGCTGGAAAATTAATCTTTGAAAACTTTGAAGAGTGTGATTTTCTTACATCAGATCATACCTTCCAAATCGGAAGCAATACGTTGTCATTAACGGTGCACAATTGGAACTACAGACAATTAGTCACGGAGTTCCACAAGAGTCTGTCCTTGGGCCTCACCTACTTTTAATCTTTATTAACGATCTCGTTAAATCTACATCATACTTTTGCCGATGACAGCACTCTTTCTACGGTCCATCATGATTAAAATCCTGCTTGAATTGCGGAGAGTAAAAATAACGAGCTTCAGAAGGTTTCACTGGGGCTTACAGCTAATAAAATAAGCCTTAATATCGACAAACCAAAATATATTATATTCTCATACAAGAGAAATACATCTCTTCCCCGCATAAAAATCGACGAAGGTGAAATCAAAGAAACCAACTCGTGTAATTTCCTGAATATTATTATAGATAAACATCTGACATTCAAAAAGCACATCGCACATATTAGTTCTAAGTTATCAAAATTCGTTGGAATCCTCCATAAAATGAAGAATTTATTGCCTGAAGAAGCTATGCAAATACTCCAGCAAACGCTCATTCCACCATACATACAATTCGGAATAGAAGCAGCACACGGCACTGATAAAAATAAACCAATATACTCTTTACTCTGTAAAAAAGGGCAATCAGAGCGGTAAAGAAACTATAATATAATGCTCAGATGATTCATTCAAGAGTTAAAAATACTTATGTTTCTGGATCTCTACAAACTCTCCATATGTAAACTTCAGGTATAAAACATTGACCGATGGTGGCGACAAAGACCTCAAAGAATTATTAATTGCACAAACTGGTCATCACGACCATTTAACCCGAAATGGAAGTAACTTCGTGATTCGTTATTATTCAAAAGCTCGGTCACAACACAGTTTCCTCTTCATTGGAAGTAAGACTTGGAACTCATTCCCTGCGGAGTTCCGTGAAAGAAATTCTTTCAAAGTTTTCAAAACAATTCTTGAAACCCTTTTCTTATCGGAATATTAATCACGCAAAATAACCGTCGATCTTTTCTCCTAAATGACTCATCCTGATAGGGTAATTTGTCATGTTTAATGTCAATGATCTTCAGTCTGTTCTCAAGTCGTTTCTAGAGTATAATTTTAACATCTAGCCCAAAAAAACTACTTGGTGAAATTAAGCATCGAATTTCGAATGCCTTAAAAGTCACTGAACTTATTCGGGCCCACAGGTAGCTATACTCAAACTTGACCATTGTACTAGACTTAAGAAACAATCTACATCTGTATCGCTTGTGGTAAGGAAATAGTCTAAAAGATTAATATTTCGATATGAAGAGGAATTCAAGATTCGTTTGAAAGCTTGGTAAGAACTTTTTCACGGATGTCAGTAGGGATCGATTTCCAAGTGTTAGTTTCAAGTTTATCAAGAGTTTCTACATTGATAGCAGAACATGTGTGAGAGTAGGGAATGAGGTGAGTGAGTGGTTTCCAGTTGTGACAGGTGTGAGATGTGTGATGTCACCGTGGTTGTTTAATTTGTTTATGGATGGTGCAGTGAGAAGTGAATGCCAGAGTGTTGGGAAAAGGTGCGCAGTCGGTGGGACAAAATGGCATGTATTGGGAAGTGTGTCAGCTGTTGTTTGCAGATGACACAGCGCTTGTGGCTGATTCGAAGGAAAAACTGTAGAGACTGGTTGCAGAGTTTGGTAGAGTGTGTGAAAGGCGTAAATTGAGGGTAAATGTGAATAAAAGTACGGTGATGAGATGTTCAAGAGGTGGAGTGTTTGGAACTTTGTGGGTGAGGATGAATGGTGAAGTGTTAGAAGAGGTAGAGCATTTTAGGTACCTCGGGTCGGATGTGGCTGTTATGGATAGTATGGAAGTAGAAGTGAGGCATCGAGTGAGTGAAGGCTGCAAGACATTGGGTGTAATGAGGAAAGTTTTTGAATGCAGGAGTTTGAGTATAAATGCTAAGAGGGGAGTGTATGAAGCTTGATCGTGCCAGTTTTGTTGTATGGAGCAGAATCCTGGGGTTTGAGAGCAGCTGAAAGGAGGAAGTTGGATGTGTTTGAGATGAAGTGTTTGAGGAGCATGTATGGAGTAACAAGAAGAGATAAAATCAGGAATGAGTTGGTTAGGGGGCAGACGGGAGTTATCAAATTGTTGAGCAGGCGGATGGCTGAAAGAGTGCTTGGATGGCTTGGGCGTGTTGAAAGAATGAATGTTGAGCGGCTGGTGAAAAAGATTTATACGTCGGAAGTGTGTGGTATTAGAGCGCGAGGTAGGCCACGGATGAGTTGGATGGATGGGGTGAAACGTGCTTTGTATGAGAGGGGTCTGACTGTGGACGTGGCGAGAAGGATGACTGCGGACAGAAGTGAGTGGGGGTAGTGCATAAGAAGGTAATTAAATTTTTTGACGCGGTACTGGAAGCCTGCCCGCGTGTGAAGGAGTTGACCTGTCCTGTGCGGGAAGAGGGGCTGCACTCAATGAAGCGATCGGGGTTAACCAGCTATGGCTGTCGGACTTGACTGTGGAAAGTGGTTGTGCTGTGCTGCTGCTGATCCTGGCAGTTCTGGTGCGGCCAGTGCTGCCAATCTCGCCTCCTAGTGACTAAGAGTGATGATTGTAGCCTGCTGTCGGCTACCCTCTCATAGGGAGGAGAAGGCTGGTATATGTGTGTATGTGTATGTAGTTTCAATGAGGAGGATACAGCGTTGTGACATAGATTTGAATAATAAGAAAGCATGAAGTTACTTCAATTTCAGGTTAAATGATCATGATGACCAGTTTGTGCAGTTAATAGTTGTTTGAGGTCTCGGTCGCTATCAAAATTAAATGTTTTATGCGTGAAATTACATAGGGAGAGCTTGTAGAGATCGAAAAGTTTAAGTATTTTTGAATTTTTTTATGAATCATTCGTGTGAGGGGAATATTCTATTTTTTTACCTCTCTAGTGGCTGTTTTTTTGCAGCCCAATGAGCAGATTGGTTTTATTTTTACCAGTACCGTGCTAAGCCTTTATTCTTTATTGTAAATTTGATAAAATGAGCTTTCCATAAAGTATTTTTAAAGCTTCTTCAGCCAATACAGTTTTCCCTTTATTCAGAAATAATTAAAAAACCAGTGTTTCCGCAAGTCCATCCGTGACAGAAAAAAATCTTTACAGTGATTTCGATCAAAAGAATGTAAGATTCTCACTACTGCTTGACCTCTTTAAAACGTTTTACAGCATAGAACATGAGCAAACTCTACGAAAAATATCGAACGTTGGAATAGACCCACAGGGTTTGAAAGTTACTTTTGAACGCTTGAAAAGTTACGCTTATATAGAAAATTTTCCTTGTTCATTCTGAATAATATTTTAATGTTCCTCGAGGATCTATTCCTTGTTCGCTATTGTTTTCTATTTTCATTTATGAATTTCCTTTAATCCCTTCTAATACACAAATATCTTTGCATGCAGATGATATTCAAATAGCAATAAGTTCTTTGGCTGAACTACCGCAGATACAAACAAAACTTGAAAGCCTGCTGAGTAACCTGAAAACCTGGTATGACCGAAATGGTCTCACACTAAATGAGAATAAAAAACAATGTATGATATTGGGATCCAAAGAGGAAATAAAAAAATTCTTAACCTGGCTCTAACTGTTGGACATGATATAAATGAGCCATTAGAAAAAGTGAAATATTTGGCACTCAGTACGATCTAGGCATGTCCTTTAAATCTCACGTCGAGAAAACCTGCTTCAGAATTGACGTAGTTTAAATTGTTTTTTATCAAATCAAAGAAGTGTCTAAGCTCGTTTCAAACACACTTACAGGTGCCCATCCGAACAATGTTTCATCCCCTAATACGAGGAACAAATGGAAACCAAGACCGGTTAGCATTATACACTGAGAGAAATTTTTGAGACACCTGTGTGTCTCACACGGTTATTCGAAATATTTTGATACACAGTAGAACATTTCCGTTGACCACATATTGAAGTGATTGAGAGAGTTAAAATACATATTCACGCTTCAAACGGCTGAAATTTTTTTGTAGAAAACCTAACTGTGTTTAGATTTTGTGAATGAAGTACAATTCTCTTAAAAACCCAAATACCTTCACTAATATTTCTTCTAATTCTCAGACGTTCTTAGACGTTGTCTGTACATTAGTGTACTCTGTGACCCGTCTGATGAAGTGAAATATATATGTGGAATAAAATTGATTTACGTTTAAGTGTGTCATGGTTGACGCACTTAAGTGTGTCGTACAAGCCCATGACACACAAAAGTGTCTCGGTTTTGGGACAAAATTTTTCTCAGTGTAGAGATACGAAAATCTTCATAACTAATTAAAAAAATTCTACAGATGTTGGACATGATGGCATTAGCCTTCACTATTTAAAAGATAGCTTCACTGTTGCAGCACTCCTGATTTGTTTAACAATAAACACATCTATAGCCACAAATGAATTTCCCGATCAATGGAAACTATCAAATTATTGTTAAGCCATTGCATAAATCTGGTGGTATCGATAAAGCGTCAAATTACCGACCAATCAGTCTCCTACTTTTTCTGTCCAAAATGTTAGAAAAGTAAGAACAAACCAGCTCTCGTCTTACATAGACGAGTCACATCTACGAGTACTTCACTGGAATCAATGTGCTTACAGGAGGAACACCTGTACTCAAGATGCTTTGCGAAACATAACAGAAAAAATATACAACGATATGGACAAAAAAAACTCTCTTTCTATTACTTGTTCTTTCCCAAGCGTTCGACAGTGTTGAGCATAAAACTCACACAAAAATCGAACTTCGGAATAGACACTCAGAGGTTTGAAAGCTACCTACTAAACCGCTCTCATGGAGAGTGATTGGATGACAAAATGTCATCAGTTATATCATGACATAGATTAAGCTAAACTTTGGATGTTAAAGGACAGAAATGAGCGAAAAATTCAGGTTTTGAATACAAACATACATTTGCCAAAAATGAACATATGTGGATTACAAATAAATATATCCAACCCATAGAATCCGCGATTAAAATACTCTTAATCTTGTGCATGAGTGATACCTGTATTACGGATAGAGTTATTAAGCATCCTTGAGAGCAAGCCATAGAGACGGATCAACTGACCGTCAACATGGCTTTCCAATGACATCCCAGGTTTTCCTATACTTTCCTAAGTCTCAACTGCTGGCATTCTATGCAACCTAACATAAAATAACCTAACCTATCATAATCTAACAGTAAACGTGATGTTCATTCCGACTTCGAATCTGATGGATTAATGCACCGAAAGCTGTGTTGTTGATGAAACTTGTATCACAGATACGTGCATCACACAATAATTTCATTATTATTTCATTAGATTTTATTCATTATTTTCGTTAGGTTATTATTTAGTACATTATAATAATTATTAATTCAATTTTTTTTAAGCCGATTGTTTATTACTCTGAGAGTACTTCCTGATAGCATAGAAGCCTCATCAATCATAATTAAAGACATTCTTTATTTTCTCAGATTCCGGTGAGGGTAGTCTCATGCTTCATGTTGAGGTTTCCAGCAATGGGATAGGAAGCCTAAGCCCACTATAAAGCAGTTCGTCTATTTTTTAGTATATCAGCAGCGATTCCTATTGTAGCATAAGGTTAAACACATTTTTTATTAAATAATTAAACTTCATGTTTAATTTTTTGGTTATTACTTTTTAATTTTTTTATTAAAATTTATTGTTTTGTTTAAATAATTTTTTATTTACCTCAATATATTTGAGCAATCTGTATTTGTGATACAGCTTGCGGACACCAAAGAAGCAGTCACCAAATAAATAAACACACCATGGGAATTATTAGGTAGGACTCGCATAATTCAACGAGGAGAAAACATTTTCATGTTATACTCTTAATTATTTTTTCTATAATCAACAAGGGTATTATGACCCTTCAATGAAGGATTTTCAATTCAAGATATTTCTAAAACCAATGACACTAGGTGTCTTTATTGGAACTGAACTGTTTTTCTTTCTTCTTTTTTATCACAATGTCTCGCAACTTCCAGAGCTATATACACCTTTTTCACTTCAAATCAATCCAAGTCAAGTTCAATTTAGTCTAAGTCAAGTTCAATTTAATCCAAGTCAAGTTCAATTTGCCACTTCGAGGCTAGCTGAGAGTCGTATTCTGGCATTTTCACTTACGTATTGTGATTCCAACCGAGGCTATAGGAACACACAGTAGTGCTCATATTTTTCGCTATCCACAACCTTCATAATGACGCTCCACAATAAGTTCGCGAAGGTCTTGGCTGATGTCTTTATTCTTACCCATGCTTACGACTTTTCAGAACGAGAGCTGCTGTACCAATGACACGTTATTGGAGATGAATGCTGACGAAAGTTCGGTTGCCAAATGGTGGAATGTATTAAAGCATTCTGGAATAATCCTACAATAATTTTAATGTATAATATCGAGAACAAAAGTCAGGTACTGTAAACTTTTGTACACGTATTCATTATACATGTTCTTGTATGTTTTTTCTAATAAATATTATTGAATTGTAGATACATTATAGACCTTTTTACACATTTGTTTAAAATAGTCCAATTTTCGTTATCGTACGCGGTTTAAAAATGTGGAGTCTGGCGATTTAATCAGCGTGTTGTATTATTTTGCCGCCCACTGTATCATCTCGTACATTGGTTTTCAAATGCCTTATAACTAACACCAGGGCACAATGACGGTTACTCCCAGTCAAGCCGGTGCCCATTTCCGATAACTGGATACAGTGGGGAACTGTAGCTGAGTTCTCCCTTTTCCCAACAGGGAGAAACACCGGGGGGCACTGCCGGGATTCGAACTGCCGACATCTTCCCATGCAGGGCGAGTATTCTCAACCACTCAGCCACGGAGACCACACCTAGAACACTGGTATCGACACTGATGCTTATTTTATTCGATTTGAACCACAATGAAACATTTTGCAGTTCGTTATTTGTATCCTCTTCAATGAAAATCGGATTTACATAAAGGAAGACTTGAAAAGCATAATGTCGTCATCAAAATATATGAATTTGAAAAAATGAAATAGATATCACTACATCGTTGATAAAGCACAAAAAAAGAGGCTTAAGGAAAGACCTTTGTGGTGCTCCATGGCTAATTGCCAGTAGTTCTGATAGTACATCGTCAGTGGCAAAGTACTGCATGATTTGTTCGGTGTGATCTTAACAGATCGGATGAACTCCTTGAATACTATAACAATGAAGTTTGGCGAGAAAAATGCTTGTGTCTACGCCATCGAGTGCTTTTCGAATGTCAAGAAACAAAGGGGAAACTACACCTTTTTCATTTCAAATTAATCCAAGTCGAGTTCAATTTGATCCAAGTCAAGTTCAATTTAATCCAAGTCAAGTTAAATTAACCCGAGTCATATTCAAATTAATCGAACCCTAAGTTAAGTTAAAAATTGACATAATTACTTGCTAATTTGAGCTTTTTTGTGTTAAATATGTATCTATTGGATGTGATGAGCAAGACAGTCTTTTTGCCTTTAAGCAAGGAATACATAAAATATCTGCAATAGAAAAACAAGCTGTCGTAAAATGTGGTGAGTATCCAGCATCAGGAGGCAGAGTGTGATTCAGATCTTTGAGCGGTGTAAAAGGTGCAAGTCAATCATCAAAACTTCGTATTATACTCCTCATTAAAGTTGTTTTCAAATTGTACATTGATGACAGTGTGCATACATTCAAATATTTATGTTCAAAAGGTAATTTTATGTTACACATACACATAGTTTCGAGGATTTATTCACACTTATAGATATTTATATACGTGATATTCCACTTTATCACACATATGTATGAAATCATACATGCATGCAAATATAAAAGATTACCATTTGACGATATGTATTCTTAATCTTTAAAAAATATACAAATGCGATTCTCTGAGTATACCAATGTACGATTCCGTTTGATTACAATTTATATGAGTACATTACTACACAGGGACATTCCTGCATAGCACGAAAAATGTTGCTACTGCTCTCCAATCTTCATCTTTCAATCCAGCATCTATCACTCTGCATTTTTCCTTTCGTGTTTTCTTGTATTTTCCTCTCTATACTCCTCTTCTTACTCCTGGGCATATATTTGCTTGTTCGTCTTCACTTGTTTCGTAATCAGTTGATTGGTTGTAGAGATCCATCTTGAGGGAAGCGCTGATAAAAATTCAGTGAGAAACACTTTTCTCCTATACTCCTATATTAGAGAAATCGGTACATGAGAACCTGAAAAAGGCATTATTAAAATTATTTTAAAAACCGATAGTACGGAAGACAACATTACATACGTAAAATCCAAATGTATTCCTATATATATGTAAAATATGACTGTGATTAGTTTGAATTTGACTTGGATTAAATTGAACTAGACTCGGATTAATTTGAATTTGACTTGGATTAATTTGAATTTGACTTGGATTAAATTGAACTTGACTTGGATGAATTTGAAGTGAAAAAGGTGTAGTAATCTTATCAGCAATATATTAGCCTATGTTCACAAATAAGTTGTTAACAATGGCTACTGTGTTTAAACACAGTAGCAACAATTTTCCCTATGATATTTTACGTTATCGTGGACAATGGGTTCAACTGTTTTCCCGGTCTTATTATACGGTTATAAAAATCAAGCAGGCATTATATTTTTTAATCTCACTTTTAAATTTGGTGAATTTGACCGTAAAGTACTGGAGGCTCATAGATCAATAATTGCCTATAGATCAACATCATTGCTTATAGATCAGTAATTTGATACTTGAATCTGGGAGCCATGATTCCTTTCGTAGAGAGTGCTAGTAGTGAACTACAAATAATCACACATGCAGTTTAAAGTTCATGGATCATTCGGTATTTTAATCAGAAAAAGAACTACAATAGTTACAAATTATTGTGAGAATAATCTGCAACAAGAGAAAAGGTACATTAGATATGATTATAAATAAATGCAAGGAATTTCAAAGTTACTACACGTGACTACAATAGGAAAAGCTATTTCGGAGGTTTTACGATTACTTCGAACACAGTTTGGCTTCCGTCGCTTGTATCGCAGTGAATGCATCAGAGGCGATGAACTAACCTAAACTTATTCTTCAGAGGCAACTTTAACTCGAAGAAAAAAGGAACGCGGTTACAAGTATTTTTTTAGATGTTCTTGATTGATTTATCACACATTATTACAGAATTTATTACACATTTCTATAAATACTTTCCCTCCGTAGAGTAGAGCTAGGTACGCTTGACGTTTCTTTATATTTAAGATGATATCATGAGTAATCTAGAGCTTTTGTCGATTTTTCGGTCCAATTGTATGAGGAATAATCAGACAGCATTGATTATATGCAGTGGTTATAATTTCAGTTGGGTTCAGTCTCACTTCATGAATGTTTGTCGCATCTACGTCCTGATGATAGATGTTTATTGTTGGAAGTAATTCTTTTAGAACATTACGCATTCTTTTCCAATTGGATAGATTTACGCAACAGTAAAAGCAAATTTCAACCTGTGGTTTGGTGCTGGCAATAAAAACATTTTACTTTTAATAAAAACCATGAAAAATGTTCAGATAAATCTAAAGTTAATATTCCTTTCAGAAAATCACTTCGCTCTGCCATGAAGAAAGTATCAAGCAGCGCGGTAGTTTGTGACGAGCCACGCGAAGGCTTCGCGACACGTGTAGGCTCCAAATTATATTAATTTGAATACAGGGATAAATGGATGTTTGCATGCACACTGCAAACGACGATGAGTGGTTCAACGAATGGTTCCAGCAGTGGTGTCCAAACGGCTCTCCGGTGATTCGACTGAGTTCTTTTCACACCTGAAAAATGTATAAAAATAACAAAATGTACACCATTAAACCCAGAAATATCTACATCAACACGATACACAAATAGATTAAAACGGTTCCCCAAAATTTTCTGGCATTAAATAAATGTACCCGAACCGCATACAAGGCAGCCTGATTCGTTTTGATCTGAGTTCATTTCTTTTTCTTTTCAAGAGATTTTCAGGTCTTTCTGTCATAAATGTGTCAATCTTTATAACTCGAAGGCAATGCAGGAGTTAAAATTTCACCAATGGATAATAGCGCTTCAGCGGCTTCAGCTAGTAAATTAGGATGCCTTGCAATCGGCATAGTAACTCCCACTGTCGACTTTTTTTTCTCGCCATTAAATGTCATCCAAGTTATTCCCTCCATGAGCCAACGTCGGCCCTCGATCACTTCCATAAAATTATCAAACCATCTTCAGCATTCATCACCAGGGCAAAAGCCTCTGGTCGTCCGTCACCTCACCCATCGTCACTGGAAATGCTTTGCATTGCTTCGACGACTTCAAAATGTACACGTTCCGTATCGGGGCCTCAGCAAGTGCAATGGGGGACACTGAGCACCGTGTGAGCACGAGCATGCGCCTTCTTATATGTCGGAATGCATTTTTTACGTGGTTTTCTCCCGACCATTTGTTTCAAAAGTTAACCGGTATAAGTATTACGGTCCCCATGTGTAGATATCAAGTCATGGTCTAAATTTCAAGATATTTTATAGCATTTTTCGCTCATATTAAAACATTTGAACGTGCGTCGTAATTCATTGGCAATTTTTACTTTCCTACGCTCGTGAGTGCATTAAGACGAAATCCTTTTTGGTGGCTAACTTTTCGTATTGTTCCAGCTATGCTGCAAATGTTATGTACTCATATAATCCAATATACGCGCACCCTAACAGGAGTGTTTTTAACTATGTGTCACAGGGATTTGCTTGCTTAGTTACTTATATTTATTTGCATTTTCAAAACCAAATTAATTACCGCAAAGAAAGAAAGGATGGTAATGTGAGGGTATTTTAGCGTTTTTTTCTCTTTTTTCGTTCTTACTAAAACATTTCTCAAAAGGCCACGGATTCGACGAATGTCATAACTTTAAAGAACATAATTTTTTAATCATCTTATTCTGGTCTTAAATTGCTCTTGTTAGTTTTGTGTGGCAACTCTTCTTACTTTCTAACTCTCGTGAATACATTATGACAACATCATTTTGGGTAGTTAACTTTTTGTACAGTTCCACCTATGTTGAAAATGTTACGTCTAGCATTGTACAACAATCCTTTTCATGTCTTTGACTCCGATGAACTCTTTACGCCAGCACTCTTAGCGGAAGAAATATCACAAAAATTTTTTGTTTTGTTAGAGCGAAAATTATGTTCTTTCCGAAGCTCACCACTTGGCACACTAGATGAAGCGTCCGTGTGAAAAATTGTCTCAAATCCCGACTGTCTACCTCATACTTCTAGACGAAAAAAAAATCAAATCTGCCCATTTTACTTCTAACATCAATCCCTCACACTCGTATCACTAGTTCCTGTGTTCTTATGCTCATATTTCATTACGAGCACGCACTAACGAGAGGGTTTTCAGCAATGCGTCACAGTGTTAGCGTGTGCACTGTAATGTAGGTTTAACCTCAGCCTATCTGTGAACACATTGCTCGTGACGTGTCATTTGGTGGTGGTACTGTGATGTGTGAGAATGTGGCGCTCGGACATCTGCCCTGTTGAACATTTATTTAACCCTACTCTTTATTTTTCACAGTAATTCCAAAAATCATTAATTAACTGGCTAACTAAAAGTGAAATATCTAACAAAACTGAATAAATATTTGTAAGGAGGAACTGTGGCTGAGGTAAGTGGATATGTACATATATTTGTGTTCAGCCAAGTTCCGGTTTTCACAGTCGTTAGGATTCTTTTCCTGTGTGCGCAACTTGCTTGATTAGTTAATAAACCTTATTTAACTTTAACTGCGAATAAACTCCATTCATCGTTGTTCGTTGATGAACTATATTTTTCTTATTTTCATTATTTAATTTGTTTGTGTATCACCACTGAAGCGGAAGCATTCAGAAGATGCTTAATTACTTAGTTATCAAAATCCATGTGTATCGGTCTTTGTGTGAAATTCAACCAAATTATTCATTTCAATTATTGTGCTTGCTATTTTAATATTATATGCTATTATTCACTCTTTTATTGCGTTTCATAACTTTCCTTATCCGTCAATTGTTATTTTTGATTAGCGCTTTTGTGTGTGCTATTTTGGCCATTAGGAAGCAAAATGTCTTTTATTTTATTTTTACCTTGGTTGTCTTTTACTTCCACCTGATGTACCAAATCCCTGTGTTCCCGCCCACGCTCCATTTCTTGGGCTCTCCTAACTACTATAGTTTCTTTGTTTCCTGACTTTTTCCTATTTTTTTCACTATACTAGCTTTGATTCCATAGTCCCTCTTGTGTAATTTACGCCGACTATTTTTGTTTCCATAATAACAATGCATGTAAGATTCTATTTATTCTCCTTTACTTTCTTAGAAGTCCTCTGGTAATCGAGAGAGCTATTCCCTTTTCCCTAATTCGGCACCCGCTAACAACGGGAATTATGTTTTCTTAGTCGCTTGTATTTAAATGCATTACCAAAATCCGACTACCGCAACGAAGAGGAACGCATGTTTTTCGTGCTTTTCTCCGAATCATGTTTCGACAATCATCATGGGTATTACGATAACCATGTATGAATAGCAATTAAGGATCTCTATGTTAAGGTATTTGAATGCGTTTTTCGCTTTTATTTCAATACATGTGCGCACTAACGAGAGTGTTCTTCAACTAACCGTTACCAGGATTATGTTTTCTTAGTAACTTATATTTAAATGCATTGTCGAAATCGAATTACGTAACGAAAGGAACTCATTTTTATTGTGCTGTTCTGTCACTCACTTTTTGTTTCGACATTTTACGTAGGTATTACGATACCAATGTGTAATTTTCAACTAAGATGTTAATGTTAATAAATTTTAAAAACCAATGTTAAACATTTCATGTTTTAACTCTATTGGAAATAAACTGTTTTACCTTTTTTTCTTTTCATTTCTTTCGGCCGTCACCTCACGGCCGCACGGAGGAGCTTCACATTGTTAAAGAAGCAGTGAGTCGGCGGTGGTTCTTTTATGTCGTGCTTAAGTATCAGAGATTGCTTGTACTGATTTTACGGGGTAGAAAGGGTGACAAGAACACTAGTTCTCCAAAGTACACTGATGAGGACACACACACCATTGACACACCTTTTTGATCGTATCTGTAAGAAAAATTGTTCGTGTTGAAAAAGACGTCTATTTACACCATCATCAGAGGCACAGAATATGAAATGAACTCATATCAGATGATCTAACCACTTGTACTGAATAATTCAGCGTAAGACGCTTTATAATGATTAAGCTTGGCAAGGCATTCATTTTAACATTTAACTTAAAAAATTAGTATTTTTTACTTCACAGATTGGCTTGGCATACTAATTATTTGGTCTCTTTGCCAAATAATTAGATAATTAGTTTTAGTTGTGAAGATCACACGTACACCAAATCAGAGTAGTCATCGCTTTAAGGCAGCTTGTTTGCACCAACGTCTGACTATCAACGTCATGGAAAGGATAAAGTAAATCACAATACGCAGACGAAATGCACTAACTCGAAAGAACACCTCCAGTATTCGCGTGAAAGATTAAAACTAGCAAGCTCTCTAGCCAACCCTTTCCTGTTCATCAATTTTTTAGCTGAGTCAATGTGAGAAGAGACAGTACAAAGAAAATTCTGAAAATGATGAACCGACCTTTGTTTCATTCCATAACTAGCTCCACGCAGTGGTTTCAACGGAACGAATAAGCATAATCAAGTTATCAATAGGGCACACGGAAGTCGATAAATTCTTTTGATGTCAGGTAGGCGGCTGATAACTTTAGTCTCTCTTAGGGCCCTGTCAGACGAGCGGGTTGGCCACCGCGGGTGCAAAGCGGGTCAGCCGCCGCGGAACCGCTTTTGAAAGAGTTAAAATTGATTTATATGTAAAACGCTGATTTATATGTNNCATATAAATCAATATAAACTCTTTCAAAAGCGGTTCCGCGGCGGCTGACCTGCTTTGCACCCGCGGCGGCCAACCCGCTCGTCTGACATGGCCCTTACATTTGTGGTTCAAACGGTGCGGCGGCGAGGTAGAGCAGGGGAGGCTGTGCAGAGTGGTGAGATGAGGCTCTCACGTACACAGAATACCGCAGTGCACATGCCTCACTGAAAAACCTCAGTGACCTAAAAAATCACTGACAAAAATTAGAGCCTAACTAAAATCAGATGTAATTATTGACTGAATTGCGGGAGTATACAATAAAGTATACTAGATATCAAAAATACCAGGAAAAATGAGTATTTGAAGCCTATTCTATGGTAAATTTTGAGAATGAACAGGTTCAATTTTGTTTATTAAAATGTGAAAACACTAGAAATATAAGTACTTTTGAAGAACCTTGGGGTAAATTTAGAAGCTCAAAAACGTGTGTGCAATTATCTAAAATGCATAACATAAACAAATAATGCTAATAAGTGATAATAAAATAATAAATGTGAATAAAACACAATGAAATGGGTACCAGTCTATAAGTTGTGGACAATCCTTTTTTCGAAGACGATGTTGTTTCTGAAGTGACGGTCACCAGAGAAACTCGGTGAGGTGCGATGAGAACTCGCCTCTCACTTCTTATTCAAGCAATACCACTGAGAACCTCAGACTTTGGTGCCAGAAAATTTTGGAATTGAAATTAGAAAGTGACTAAATTTCACGCAGTGTGGGAACACACGAGCGTCGCTCTCAAGTAGTAAGCTCAAGAATCACTAACGGTCAATTTATCTATTCTGAAGTCTTTTGTTGGCCACTAGGTAACCCCTTTTTTCTGTCTGGGAATTATGGTTATAAGAGCGAAGAGTGGAAGCCTTGAAAAGTCTGGCGAGAGAAATGTAAGATTCTGAAAGTCTCAAATGGGTCAAGTCCAAAAACTTGTTGAGAAACCTTGGTTTTTTCAATGGAATGAGTGTATATTCTTGCATACTTCAATTTTCTATACTAATGTTTTGTAAGAATAGCACTCATTTAATTAAATTGCCCAAAACAGTTTTTAAACTCGCGTTAAATTTTTTAATCTGAAATTAAACCATTTTCTTCAAATACTCTACGACTTTTCGGTTTTGAAGAAGATTCCTTTGAATGTTCAACATCCTTATAGATAGTATGAACGAAGATGGGCTTGGATGGATTCCCCATTTTAAAATGTGAAGAATAGAAATACTTGACAATGACTGAAACGACCAATCAGGGCCGTTTGAGTTTTTTTACTTTCATACGGAAATAAACAGTACAACTGATCTTTATTGTTTTCTTCGACAGCCTGTGACGCGTATTGTCAGTATGCACTGTTTATTTCCGTATTTTGGGGCACCGTCTGAGAAGCTGTCAGGTGAATTAAAATTATTGCGTGCAAAGTACATATTTCCGTACCTTTACTTTACATGTCACTCTGTTTAATAATTACAAGGTTACTGTTTTTTTTCTGGTACGAAGATACGCTTCCCAGTGATATGCGAGCCCCTTTGGTATACTCTTCTAGCTGTGTGCAGTGTACGTCTTCGTACGTCGGCATGACGTCACGAAATTTTTATATCAGAGTGGCAGAGCATAGAGGCAAAAGCTTCCGTACTGGGAATCAACTAGCACATCCATCGCATTCTGCAGTACGAAATCATGCTGAAAAATGCCATGTCTCTGTATCTCCTACCGATTTCAAATTTCAGACTCTGCTTCGATCCCTCATGTCCTCGGGATTTTAGAGTCCTTGCTTATTTACAAGCGAAGCCCTGATTTGAACAATATATGGACAGTTTATACCATATACAGATAGTAATTAGATAGAAACCTCTTCATCACCAGCCCAGTTTCATTTCATACATATATTTTGCGTGTGTTTTTTGTGCTCATGTTATTTTTTTTTTTTTTCTTCTGTAGCATACTTTGTATTTTTTTACGCTTATGATATGTTTTAAGTACCTACAATTCATTGTACTTTGATCTTTTATTTCAGACGCAATGATTTTTTTTTGAACTGATGGCGGAGAGGGACTCCGAAACGTTTTTTACGTAAAGATGATTTTTTCGGAGTTTTTTCGTTTTAAGTTTCTGACTGAAGCGACTAAAGCAAACCACTGATGTGTTCAGATATATTAATATGTATACATATATATAATTACATATTTCTATATTGATCTATATACATGTATTTATATGTATGTAATTACATGTGTCGATTTATATACATACAAATATTTATATAAATAGACAGTATATACATACTCGTATATGTAATATGTATATATGTAAATCTAAATGTGGCTATTATTCATTTTGTTTTCATATTATTTACATACATATACATAAAAAACATGAAAACACGATGAAAAATAGCTCTGACGAAGAATACCACCATAATTTTGATGATAGGAGTACCAATACCCAAAGAAAACGCATTTAATTCAATGAAATTCTTCAGCGCAGTAGAAGCGTAGTTCGCAGAGTGCGCTTAGAATGAGCTGAAGACTGTAGTACCGGTTCCGTTTGCTGTTGCTTGAGTAGCGGCTGGGGGTAGGTGAAACAGCAGCGGGTTCTGCATAATTAATGGTACGCTAATATGTGTGTACGAGGATGTCAATTTCATCGCTTGTGTCAAGCCATAGAAGGAACTACTTGAAGGCTATATTACAGTAGATTCATCGTGTTTAAGAAGTAAGAGGATTACATCTTAAACCCACTCAGCCACTTAAGATTTCACCAAAGTGGGTGCTGCCATTTGTCACACATCCTTCTTAGTTATGCTCTTCACGGGATTTAAAACTAGGCACACTGACTG
>JACJUY010001047.1:119132-144317 GCA_014220935.1 Platorchestia sp. MABIK | reverse complement strand
CATCAAGGTATCAATAGCAGATCCCGCAACAAGGTATCAATAGCAGATCCCGCAACAAGGTATCAATAACAGATCCCGCAACAAGGTATCAATAACAGATCCCGCAACAAGGTATCAATAAAAGATCCCGCATCAAGGTATCAAGTAAGTGAAGAGTAATAAACTTAAAGCTAACAAAGGCGAAATTAAGCATGAATTCACGCAAATCCAGTTTAATGATCATGAACTCCAGATCTCTTCAAGATAAAATGTTACATTTAGAAGAAATCGTTTTATAGGCATAGCATTTCATATCATCATTTAATCATGCCTGGATTTAACTAAAGCAACCAACATCACTTCAGTGGCAAGTTGGAGTTGACTCATGTTCTATCATTTTAAATTTTCCACAAACAGATAAGTTATGATTATCTTTTAGTGGAATTATTGGAACATCTCGCTTAATGTCAAAAATATTAATTTGTCAGTAATGAGCGAACTATACTTATTTCCAGAGTGCTTCACGGAACTAATGCATATCTCTAGTTTGCAATAAATATTCATACGTCAAATGTACTATTTTCCATTCCCCCTTTACAAGTTCTTAAAGGCACAATCTCACCAAAAATTTTTGTGCGTAACTTGTGCTATTTTCCATTCTCCTTTAACAAGCTCCTCAAAGTATGCTTAATCTTATTTTTCAAGGCAGCCCATACGGTCTCACAAAAATTTGATGCGGTACGATCCTGCGGCGCGGACAGCAGATGTTGCGCAACAGGTTCATGCCACAATACTCGACAGCAGCGTTGCCTCGCCTAAATTTAAGGCGCCAGCAGAGAACCACCAGATGGTTCGTTCTCCCACTGTCCTCAATCGTACGTTGTTTACCGTGGCAGGCTCAGTAACAAACAACAGCGATGCAGTATCGCTGTTTGCGAGAACCATCGCGCTGTGAAAATGCTATTCTCTTAAAAAAAACCTATGTGCTTTCTCACGCTATCAAACCATATCTTTTGAGACCGATTTGTTGCGTATATTCAGAGAAACACTTGGACTTATGCTTGCTGGTCGGGCGACTGCATTTACTTCAATTATTTTGTAGAAATGCTGTAACAATCGTATATATTTCAACGTTTGTAATATATATTTTTCTCCCTTAAAATGCAAAATTAGCCGTCGACTGCATTAGTTCAAATATTTTTGAAGGAAATTTAAAACAAACGTACATGTTTCTATGTTTTTAATAGATATTCTTCTACAATAACATGTAAAATTTACATCGTTTGAGTTTAGTGTGAAAGCTTTTCAATCCTAATATTAATCTGAAGATGCAAGTGCGTGTAGGAGATGTGAGTAACAACTGAAAAAAAAGAATTAATCCAAAATGAGTCCCAAAATTCCGAACACAAATCTTAAAAAGACGTATCCCCTACATAAAACTTTAATTTCATGAAACAATTGACATACTTTAATAAAAAAGTACTTGTTTTATCATCTCAAAAATAAAACCTAATTGATTAATGAAATAAAATTGAAACTTTTTGGCCCAGAAACTGGAAGCTCTGCTACGGAAAAGACCATTCGTTACACTCACAAATAAGCTTTGATCAAGTCGCAGCAACCACAAAATTTAAAAACTCTTCCCCTCGCGTAATCAAAAAAATGCAAGTGTTGGACTAATTATAGATTCAAGGAAAGGCCGTAGCAACTGCGTTGAAAAAGTAGTTATCTCGCACCGTTGATAAATAATGCACCAGATTTGTCTTATCACCAGTTTTATCTCACCCCTGCGTAATTCGAGTCACCTTTAGGCGACTAGAAAAAAACACTAACTAGCGCGACGCTTGACACCAAGTGTTGTAACTCCTGTTGTCAATTACTCATTGACTCACTCATCCCCTGACTAACGATTACTCATGCTTGTTTGTTTGTTTCTTGTTTTAGATGCAACGAAGTTTACTTCTATGGGTTTTAGTTTACTGAGACTTGATGATTTTCTTTCATTTGACTCATTAAATTTGAACCTATGATGTACAAGTAAACACACACAACAAAACAAAGTATTTGAGTACTGAGCAGTTAAAAAGTGAACAGTTTGGCGTCATGAATATCGCTGCGGGTGTACGGCTATGTACGGCTACAATATATCGCTGCATCATTGCAAGACTGTGATAACTCACAAATTTCAAGTATAGACCTACAATGTTCATAAGAATGCTGAATCAATTATGTGTTTTATGGCAGTAAAGTCGTAAGTCTAAGTGCATTTTTGGCCGAGAGATGACGCTGTTGATGTGCGTAAAATCATTTCAGTTATATGACTTGAATGCTTAAAATACTTCTCATGAAAACTCCCGAAATTTGAGTTACGGCAGTCCTGCAATGATGTAGCGATATTTTCATGTACTGCTGTTGCTATCAGAATGCATATTGAACGTGAGAATATGAACAGCAGCTTCATCAACAACACGCAATAGAATGTTCCTAATTCTAGCGAATGTTATGTTGAACATGAAAGTTTCTCGTACTGATAACATATTTTCACTGTATGAGTACAACACATCGACCACACCGCACTTCGATAACACGAAGGCCTTCTGCTATAGCGAATCAAGAGACCACCGATCTATTAAAATTATCCATATAAAAATTCTAAAAACCTCACAACGATGACGAAATTCGTAGCTCTACACGAGAAAAGCTAATTTAATGTTGTAAGCAACAGCGAAGAAAATTTGTAATTTTATGCGAGAAAAGCTAATGTATTTTTGCAAGCAACGGCGAAGAAAATTTGTAATCTTACTCTAGAAAAGCTAATTTATTTTTGTAAACTCACAAGTACCTCTGTCTTAGAACTCGGACAGACTAACCCATCTACGCCACAATGTTCTCTTATATGAGGATTCCTCCAGCCCTTGCGGGTGTTGAAGCCTGTGAGTTCTTTTGACCAGGAAGCCATTCGCTGATCTTCAGTATAGGCTCATCATCCATTCACGCGACACCTCATTTGTGATGAGCTTTTGTGCAAGAGAAGGGCATCTGGTTCTTACTTTCATGTTTTGAAATCCATCTAAACGCAGAGCGGAGAAAATACACCATCTTTTTCCTCGGTAAAATGCTGTTTTGCAGCTCCTGAATAGGTTCTGACAGCTATTCAATCAGCCATGCTTGGCTCTGATCCTGAAAGGTGTCATACAATAATTGCTCAAACAGAGAACAATAAGCAAATAGATGGGAAAACCTATGGAGGCCATTTTATAAGAACTCCGATACGGCAGGTCAAGCGAACCCCAGAAATACACAAAAAGCTTCAAGATGTACACGTCCAAACACAGATGCTATATAACCTCATTTTACCTAAACTACTGTAACGGAATTAGCCACATTTCAGAACACATTTGTTGCAGATTTAATTGACCTAGTTGATTATTAAAAGACTGGTTTTTACATCGCAAAAAAACCCTAATTGATCAATGAGATAAAATGGAAACATTTTGGTCCAGAAACTGGAAACTCTGGTTCAGATGAAGCCTAATTGGTCCATTGATGAAGCTTTCCCTGCATAGCGACCACCCGCAACATCTGCACCGCCTGCATTGCATGACGAGCTTCTACCAACTCAACATCGACCTCACGTGTCGACTAGGTATTTTCAAACCCTTTTGTTGCCTTCGTTCAAGGTTGAACGGCACATCATCATTGGACTTGATTTGAAAAGAACCGAATGCTTAAGTGATAAGGATTTATTCGTGCAAATAGGACTTGATTTCAAAAGAACTGAATGGTTAAGTGCATCCGCTCTAACGAGTAAACTCGGCGGCAAAAAAGTGACGGTGATTTATTCGTGCAGACACTTTTATCGTATCTGAGAGAAGAATACCGCTGATAACAAGCTGTACTTTGAACAGAGTGTAAAGAACTTGATGACGACTCTTGTGCACAAATATTGTGGTCTATTTACAGTGAGCCATTGATGAAACACGTCAAACTGTTTTCATGGTTGATTGATGAACACAAAATTGTACACAATTAATTCTAATTCATGTCATTTTGATAATAGCTCAGATTAGCGGTTGATCTAAGCTAAGGGAAGGAGGATGTTGATTTAATATTAGCATTGCAACTCTACGATTCCTAAACGTATTTTTCCTTCTCCTGGATCGGCCACATTCACGCTATGGTATTTAGCAGCTCTGTTGCTTTTCTGTTAACACCGAAAGTCTCATTCGCAACACACTCGGAAAAGCCAAGGATGAAAGAAAAAACTGTTGGTAATGCGTATATTTATTACCAAAAACTGTTGTATATTACCAACAGTTTTATCTACCCCATGAATAACACAAAATTAAGAATTATTTGAATTATAAGCTAAATAATGCCACTTTTTAGAGGTAAAGGAAGTTTTCTGTACTCTCTGTAGAGGTTCTCTCATGCAGCAACATTTCAGATTTTTCGTTGCGCAATATTTAGCTTGGAGGATTCTTTGTACAGTGTTGCTTACATAAAATTCTGCATGGAATATTTCTAGTACAATTTATTTTGATAAAATTCGTTTGCGAATATTTCGTGTCCATAATTATTTTGTGGTATACATTCGAAAATATTACTTGTACAATTTTCTTTTTTATGGAATTCGTTAAGGAATATTCCATGTGTGGTATTCTTTTTTATAGAATTGGTTTGGAGAATATTCCTTGTACAATATTCTTTTGATAAAATTTGTTAAGGAATATTATTCCTTGCAATATTCTTTTTTACAAAATTCGTTTGGGAGCATTCCTTGTGCAGTATTCTTTTTTGGAAAATTTTCCAGGAGTATCCCTAGTGCGGTATCCGTCATGGAGTGCCTGTGGTTGCATATGAATGAAGTACAATCAACAAATTACCACCAGTTGCGACAATAATATACATGACATAGGACATATAAATTAATAATATATATGTCCTAATAATTATTCAATAATACATGTGATAATATATATATACATGACATAGTATAAATAAATTATTACACTATTTTGCAAATAACAGTATACATTGGTATACATTATATGTTTATTCAGCAAAAGTTGAACCGGTGTAACAATATATTATGTAAATGTATATTTTGTTTTATATTATACAGTATATGACGTATTATATAAATTGTTACATATTATATATTACCTATTATGTAAATTGTTATATATTATATATTACATGTTATATATTTCATATCATATAAATTGTTATCTATTATATGTTACCTATTATATATTATTTATTAAATATTGCTATGTGTATTATAATATATGTTATATTATGTACTGTGGGGTACACAATTACACCACACACTACAATAGTGAACACTGTGGCATGATCAATCCTTTGCGACTTTCTCATTCATCATGGTACTGAGGCACGGTGTGCACGTGACTGAGTTCCACCATAACTACCTCGTTTAGAGTGGCGGATCAGGTATACTTGCAGAATTCCCTGCCAGTTTTCTTCATGGCAATAATGAAAACTTTAATGTAAGCAGTGAAGGAAGACTCGCTCTCAGAAGGACCCACTTCAGAGTAACTCGTTCCGTCGTAAGGCAACGTTTAGGCGCCGAATTTTGTCGTTTCTCTACCATCCTCTGTCCGAACTGAATTTTACGCTCCACTTCATCATCTACGTATACCTTGGTAATTTTTATTGCTTCGTGATTTTCCGTAAGCCGATTACTGTTGCTATATGCTTATGGTTTTTTGCTGTAAATTAACTTCACGCTTCATTTAATTCCCTTTTCGTGCGAAGTAATACCCATGTGTGTGTATCATGTGAGTGTATTTTACTCACTTTATGATATTTTAAAAACCAATGATGTCTTTTACCGTCTCTATTGGAAGTAAACAGTTTTGTTTTTCCTCTTTCTTCGCCACTCATGTTTCCTTTGGACTGGTGGCTTGGGCCTGACTAGTATTTTAATTCAAACTAAATATATTCGTTATGATAATGATAATCTGATGCCGCAAGTAAGCTCAGGCCCGCAGTATTACTGGATTATTTTGTTTTGATACGAAGAAATAATTTATGTATGTACAAACATAGCGCCAGCTGTTCTTTCTTTGAGAGTTTTGTGAACGAATAAGAAATATCTGCTGTCCACTGTCATGTATTTCTAGTTTTCATGTTCCTGGCACACAATTAGGAATTATAGTTTAAGTTTATTCCTTTTATTTACTTATTTTTAGCGTAGTGTGTTTTTGAAGTATTTATGGATCTTAATCATTGTTTATATATTTATATACAAATAGACAGTATATTTATATATACCACTAAAAATTGCAACATATGCGTTCATTAAAAGGCAGTGGAATTTTACAGCTCATTTGAGCAGCATTTTAAAGCCAACTGTAACGTTGCAGCTTGAGCAAACTGGAGCTACCTTGTGAGCCGTGTACATCCGGCTTACACTGTAGCTCCATTTTATCCCATGTACCCATGTCCGCATGATGTTGCAGAGAATACCGAGAGGATATGATATATGTTTTTTGTTGTTGTTGTTCCTCGACGGTAACTTGAGTTTCCTTAAAATTTCTTTTATGAAATTGAAAAACATTTTATTTTTACGTTTTTCGAATTTCTTGTTTCCTATTCCTTATTTTTCCTGAGATTATTGCTTACGATTACACAGAGCTAGACTGTCATTTTAGATGTAGCGAGAGCAAGATTGTTTTTTTATGTTTGTTAGTATTTTTCTTACATTTATTTTCAATACATATATATATGAATATGTGTGTAAGTAAGAGTGCGCATGTTTGTGTATGTGTGCGCACGCATACATGTATGTCTATGTACGAGTATCTGTGTGCACATGTACATGTTTGCATATATATATATATATACACACATATGCAGAATTTGTTTCTGTTTCCATTTCTATTTTTTGGGTAAAAGCAAAACCTCAAGACACATTACATTATACCTAAAGCTCTGCGACCAGTTAACACTGAACCAAGTTCTAGAAATAAGTACATTTATTGCGCTTGCTTAATGACTCAAAAATAGATCTATCACGCCCCCAGAGTGCATTTCTGTGAATAGAAGAAAATGAAAAATATAAACAGTCAAATGAAATAAAGCGCTGATGAAAAAGTTATCTCTCTGTCCGTATGCTGAACAAACCATGAATTTCATTTTTGCGTGTAAGTTTGTTTACGCGTTTCTAGATGTGCGTGCTGTGTTGCGCGATGTTCTTTATAAATTACTTTGTGACTAACCTTTTCTCAATACTTGATAGTCATTTACGATGGCGTTTCAATTTGCTCCGGTATTGCGTTTTTGTCTTTTTCTTACTGCGATTCGACTAGTAACTTAGGAATTCCGAAGAATTCGTGAGAAGTATTTGCATTACTTATAAGTTGTCAGCCATCTCTTGGAATATGAAATATCCAAAAGTTGATACTTTTAATTTTTTATTCAACTATCCCTTGACAGGGTTAATCTATTAGCACGCCAAGTATAGTTTGTCTATTAGTACACCTCGTATATTTTGTCTATTAGTACGCCTCGTATGGTCTATCTATTTGTAGACCTCGGATAGTGTGTCTATCAGTACTCCTCGTTTGGAACGTTTGTCTTAGGACGTCTTATATTAAGACATTTTTAAGAGCCAATATGTTGGCATGTATCTCTTGTGACAACGTCTTTGGAAATAAACGGGTTTTCTTTCTTTCTTTCTTTCTTTCTTTCTTTCTTTCTGAACGGAAAGAAAAGAAGAGTTGTTCCAAGAAATGTTCACTGTTAAAAATCATTGCAACTAATATTGTGTGTTGGAGGTTTTTCAACACAAAGTTCTAAAATGTTTAATACACCACGAGAAACAAACAATAATCATGTAGGGGGCTGAATAAATAATGAAAAACGAAAAAATTTCTTCACATGAAAATTTGAAAAAACTATGAAAATCAGTGTTTGTCCTAAAGATTGAGAGAAAAACATTAAAAAGTTTCCACATTGTCAAGTTAGCGTAGATTTGATGAAACCTGTAAATACGTGCAATAATACAAAATAAACAGACTGAGGTAGTGACAAGTTTGGAGCTGCACGGTAAGTCTCGGTGCAGAGGCACCCTTCCGTTGTCTTGAGGAGAATAACCAACTTAAAATAAAACGCAAATTATTTTTATGTACGCATTTCATGTACGAGAGAATCCCCATCAGGTAATTCTCCTCGTTGGGAAAAAGAAGAACTCAGCCGCAATTCCCCACTCTACCCAGGTGTCGGAAATGAGTACCGGCTTGACCGGGAGTAACCGTCATTGCGTCCTGGTGTTAGTTATGAGGCATTTGAAAAAACAATGTACGAGATGATAAGTCTCAAGCTTGATTGGAATAAAATATCCTTTATCCATTGATGTGAGAGGAAACTTGAAGTGGATAAATTTGAATAAACGGTTGGTTCAAAACAATTTCTATGCTTTTTCTTAGACAATACAGCAACTCCATTGTTACCTGAGTTTTCCGAAATTTTTTCCGAGTTGGTTTATGCATGAAAAGCGATGCAAAATTCATTTATGTAGCGAAAAGCGACCATATAGACTAATTTTGTCCTCTGAACAGTACCGCGAAAATAATAGCGTAGTCAGCCAAAACAATATTTTTTAAGAAACGCACAGAAAACTGTATTTGCTTGGAGACTTTCATAAAGTCACGATTGTAAATTCTATGATGAAAATTTGTTTTAATGAAGCATTTTTATTGATAGCTTCATGAACTGGATTTTTCGAATGATGTTTCGGCTGCCTAACCTATAGAGAGGCAATGAGGGAACAAAGTGAAGCGAGATGAGTAGAAAATTTCATTCTCTGACTTCTAATAGTCTTGCTACTTTCCCCTTAGAGGGTGTAATTAATAAAAAAAATACACTGAAGTGAAATGGTTTTATTTCCATAGAAACTTATCATTTCGAAATGTATTGAAGGGAACGAAATTATCTAGCACGTTTGAACCAACGATTAGCCCTGAACTCAGGGGTCAGTGTTGCTTCAGAGATTACGCCACTCTACCTTAAGGCATCACCTTAAGGCATCAAATATAATTATGCAAATTTTCAACTTGTGCTTAATCAAATTCCACCTGAGAATATATTTCATTTGAGCTGTATTATCTTCGTAAATATTTAAGGTCATGCAGAGGGGCAATTGATAAGAACTGTGAATAATATTGTTCTAAGAGCTTAAAGCCTTTCAAACATGTCAGTTGATTCCACTTGCTGCTCAACAAGTGTGTATTGACTGTGTTGTGAATGTCCATTGGCTGGATTATATACACTGATTGGCTGAGTGGTATAAGTGAATTGCCATTCTGCTAAATGTGAATTGGCTGCCCAATAAATGTGTTTAGACTGTGAAATATATCATCGCAAATAATTTTTATTCGAGTTAAATGACCTGGAAATGACCTTGAACTAAAAAAATGTTTTTTTCATGTTTATGTGCTTGTCAAAATAAGAAAGCGAGAGTTGGTTCAAAATTTTGTAGACGAAAATTTCTGAGGCGCACAGACGCACAAACTTTGAGCGTTGTTAAGTAGAAGAGTTCTCCTTCAGTTCTGTTGCCTCTTCAATGAATTCATGAAATTGATGACGAATTGTTTTCGTTAAACTTTATTCAACAAAAATGAGGACTAGTTTTAAACCAAATCTTGTTGATTTATATATAACGAATCCTTATATTTTTGCCCACTCTAAGGTTTACCATTTTTTTTTATATTCCTTAAATAATTTACTTACGGGCACACATTATTTATGCGAATACGATACTCAACTCTTTTTCGTTAAATGAACCTAGTGACATACTCTTAAAAATTCGTCGGAATTGATTGGGCCTCACTAAGACAAACCAGTCAAAGCTTTCCATTTACTGCAATTTTGACAAAAAATTTTGATGATCTCCTTATGAGAAATTTTACGCCTGTTGATGCGTCCCTTTTCAAAATATATCATCTTAAATTAACTTTATTTAAGAGAATAAGAATTAAATCGTACAGCATTGCTTAATTAAAATAATAGGCTGTCAGTTTCGTAAATTTATACATATATTTTAATTTTCTTCATCCATATCTCGTAAAAAAAACGACGTTGTAAGCTGGAAAAAATGCATTAAAACAATGGACCTCCGCGGCTTGTAATGTGTTTTTCTGGAGTAACGAGAGAGAGAGAGACCGACTCCGATTTCAAATTACTTCGGGTCTAATTCAGTTTCGACTCATCAATGAAATTTTCTTGCATCACATATGTAATGCTAAAAAAGTGAATAAGTGCCACAACTGCATTACCGAATACGTCTTGAAATTATCTAGAACTTGTGATTTTATTTTCGAACTTCCACTTGGTGCCATTCTATATCCTACAATTCTGTGTTGTTTCAATGTCAATAGCTACACCTAAATAACTGTTGATTTTTTCAGCTGAAATTTATGGTGTTATTTGCAGTTTGTTGGTTAGGCTTCTGGAAATATTTAAATGTAAACAATTGGAAGCCCGATTCTTCAAATCCGGTAAAATTCTACCTCGACTCCCCAATAATTTACTACTATACTCATTAGTTATTTTTGGAATTTAGATACGAAAGTAACTTTGGTTTCAAATAGTTGCAAAGGAAATTAGGTAATTCGTGAAGTATAACACAGATTTTTTTCAAAAGATTTCGAATAAATTTCGTGAAATTTGAATTGTTCAAATTGAATCTAAAAATCTAATCTGAATCTAAAAATTTTGCACACGTTTCTACCTCTGCCTAACACGAAATCTTCCCTTCTATTTGACGCTAATTTATTACCAGCCGGAACACATAGTTTTTAATTTGATGACGATCTAATTTCATCAAATACGAACTAAATCAAAAAAAGGAAATAAAACTAAAATTCCTAACGACTGTCATTCGACCTAGCAAAAAAACAATTGTGAAAGGGATGCTGTTTGATCTGGGAAAGTTTCGTCGTCTATTTTGAACGTGAGTGTTGCTATCCTTATTAAGGTCGTATCTCTGAGTCAATTTCAGTATTTGTTTTTTTTTGTGAATTAGAGAATTAATTCGAAACTTGAACCATTGAAAGTAATAGCTTTCAGGGACTGAGAAACACTTTTTTGTTTGATCAAGCATTTCCGTTAACGCGATCGCGTTGTTTTCTCCTCTACATTTACGATACTCGTGTGTGTGTATCAACTCAATCGTTTATTCCGACTAGTGACATGGGTATTACGATACTCATGTGTGTGTATCATGCAAGGAGTTTTACTTTAAGATATTTTAAAAACCAATAATGACGTTCTGTATCATCTTTTTTGGAAATGGACAAATTTTCTATTTTTTTTCTTTTTTCTCTTCAATAATTCATGACTTAAGTTCAGCCTTGGGATTTCATACATTTTTTCAATGAAAATGACGGCTCTCATCCAAATTACATTATTCAAACTTTAGATAATGGAATCGTAAAGGCTTTTTAGCGAGAAGCTTCCATCGGATGCCAACATTGCACATCGTAAGTAAAAGACGTATGTATATAAAAAGAAACCCATTATAAAATGAGAATCTCGACAAGCATCAAAAGGAAAATAATGAATCAACTGTTGCAAAATCAACAAGTACATTTTCGAAAACAGATAACAAAAATAAACCTTAATTCTAAAAATATTAAGGGAAAGTTTAGAGTTGTGAACGAAGACAACCATCAATCATCGACGAGCAGTTTATATATGAAGTTATGTAATTGATATATGAATAATTTTGGATTAAAATAATTTTGCTCAAAATTTATCGGGAAAATTCTTTCCCATACAAGAGATCTCGGCATCTGCGATTTTTCGGTTTTACACAATCTAACTTTAATTTGTAACTGCCTGATTTCAGTTCAATATAAAAGATGGCTATAGCTGCGATTTCTTGGGATTACCCAATAAAGCATTAATTTCTACCTGCATGATTTCTAGTCTCTGGTGTGGCTCCTTTTACAGCTGCTTTTCAACTTTTTTGAAGCCCAAAACCACTCGTCACACTTTCTAGTCCTGGTCTACTCATCTAGAATGGTCGATAGTTTTTAATGCGTCGTTATACGTTTATGGTAGAACGCATTTCTTCGTCACACACTTACATTCCGTGTGTCCCAATTCAGTGGAATTTAGAAGCCGTTGGTAAAGAGAAAACCGTTTCACCAACCCCGCCATGAGCAAAAGAGTTGTGGAGGTTGTGCCCTTTGGGAACGTGGTCGAACGTTTCTAATTGGTGGACGGGGATGTGGCTGATGGTTCCTGATTGGATGCCATGAGGGGCGTGCTTCGGTTGCGGGTGCACCGCTTTGCCTTCGTAGTGAACTTTGGCCACGAAACCGCTGCCTTTGTTAACAAAATAGGAGACCGTCTGTCGACGTCCATCCGGAAGCTGGACGTAGTAAGCGCCTTTGGTGTCGTGGCCACTACGGCTCTCTTGGTGGCCGAAGTCGTTGCCGCCGTACTCGTCTTTGACCACGTACTGGAAATCGTACTTCGCTGGACGGTGCTGCAGAAAAACACGCTTTAAAAACGTCCGTATTGAAGAAAGAAAAGAAAGAGAAAAACAGTTTCAAGCGTGAATATCAAACGTCCTTATTAGAGAAAGAAAAGAAAAACAGTTTGTTGCCAACAAAGATGATGCAAAAAGCTCATCATTGGTTTTTAAATATCTTAAAGTAAGGATCCTTTGTTGATACACACACATGAGTATCGCAATACCCTTGTCAGTAGTCAAAACAAATGATTGATAAGCAATGTATTCCTAATGTTACATAATCTAGATTTGATAATATATGTAACTACCATTAGAAAAGAGAACGCAACTTCAGTGAGGCATTGGGTCGTATCTCAGAGTTAATGTCAGTGTTAGATTTTTCATATGAATTAAAGGAATGATTCGATTGTGTCAGTTTTGCGTGAAGTGAACAATGGTGTCAGGCCACTAAAGATATGTGCTATCACATCAGTTTATTGTGCTGCTTTCGGTGTTCGAAGGAATGGTCTCGTTGTGGCATAATCTTTATTGTTTTGGTAAACACGCAAATAATCATTTGGTGAATTATGAAATTAAGAAATTTGAAATTTACTTTTTTATTGTATCCATAATGCGAAGGAAAATAGAATTGACTCACTAATACTTCAACTATTTAGAAACTCACATTTTTATTTTATCCATAATGTGTAGGAAAACAGAATTAATTTCCATTTTTTGCCTCAACTATTTAGAAATTTCCTTCTCCATTTTATCCACAATGTGAACTACGATTTGCAAATGATTTTCTGTATGCTCCATCGACCAACTTCACGGTGCATGCACACCTTCAGGCAAAACTGACGAGCATCAGACACACCTGCCAGTACCACTGACCAGTGTCGAGCACAACCTTAGGGTACCACTGACGATCACCGAAATCAATTTTCAATTTCAAACGTCGCATATCCAAAGAGCTATTAATTTAGGCAGGTCTGCTAATGCTCTGGTCGTCATTAGACAATACAGCTAGGGCTAAAGACATGTTACTTATTTCTTTGGTTGCATCTTATCTTTAAATTATTTTATTTTAACGGCGCGACAACGTTCTTTTATTTTAATCAACAACAGAGACTTCTTTTGTTCAAAAAGAAGGACTTTGATTTTCACTTGTGTACTGAAAATTTAAGCACTGCACGTACTGTTTGCAGAGCTGTCAGATTGTAGCTCATACTGGCTGAAACTAAATGAATTTGGTCAAATTGTACTTGTAGTCAAATAAAATAAATTTTGTCAAGTTGTTCTTGTAAATTGAAAATTAATTTTATCAAATTGTATTTGTAATCAACTAAATAAATTTTGTCCAATTGTAATTGTTGTTAAATAGAAAGGAATTTTGTGAAATTGAACTTGCCGTCAAATAAAACAAATTTTGTTGAATTAAACTTTTCAATAAAAATAACTTTTGTCAAATTGTACTGGTCAACTTAGGCATTTATTCCAAGGCTTCTAGAACACGCCGTGCGTGACACTGTGAGAGAAGTCTCGCTGTCTGTACAGTATGTCCCACAAAAACCCGAACTGAGTATTTATTTTCCCATATCAGAAATACCATCATAAGAATGCCATAAGCATTTAATTTCTAGCAAAATTATCCTTCAAAATTAACCTGTGAAAAAGGTATTACTGATTATGGTGGTATTACTGGTTCGGGAAAATAAATACTCAGTTCGGGTTTTTGTGTGTCATACTGTACACACTGCCTGCCTCCCAAACTTGCATTTTGCATCACTTTCACTGAGGCATCATTCAACTCGTTTGTTGCGCCTGATGCCTCTCATTGATGCCCTCAGGAGTGCCTGACGCTCGTCATTGACGGCCTCAGACGTGCCTGATGCTCGCCATCAGCTCGCGGTGTTGGCATCGAGCTCCTCACTGAAGCAAGCAATGCAGCACTGAACAAAAACGGGCATTTTCTAGAGGATGTTTTGCTCGGGTAGAAGACGAGCGACGGTCACGGCTGGCGAACTACGGTGAAAGTAAACCCATCCGACAAACATCCGTCATCAATTCTACGAGCGGAGTTATACCTACTCAAACTTCCGTGTTATTTTAGAAGTTTTAAGCTCGTGTATCCTGCGAGTTTGAGTGCCTGTGTAAATTTGTGTTTTCTATGGGTAATTTTTGATCTGAACCCCGCTCATACTCATGTTATTCACGAGGATGCTTAGTTCAAACTTAGATCAAAATCTCTCCCACATTTTCGGATCCGTATCAATTTTCTGATACAAGCCACTCACTCATGGTCGATTATTTACGCACCAGTCACTAATTAGTTATGTATACTATTGAGTGGCATCTTTAGATCAATCTGTAGTTAGTTATACTACTAATCTTCTTGTTCCTCTTTTGCAACTCATTCTGCAGTTTAAACCCGTTTTAACAGAACAATGTTTTCTATTTCCGAAATAAATCTTCTCGTGTTATGCCTTTCTTTTGCCTTTTTACTGGTTTCCTACTCTCTCAGGTCTCAGTTCTTTTACACGAATGCATTTTCAATTACCCTTCAGGCCCGTTCACCATCATATCGGAGAAGCCATGTTGCCTACTCAACCATTCATCCTTGCTTATATCATCAAGCCGTAGCTTCAGCTGTTTGTATAACAGTCTAGTATTTTCGGGACTCGTCACCTTTACATTACAGTCTGGTTTACCCGCAACTCGTTCTATTTATATAATCATCAGGTTACTTTTGAATGGCAGTTTGGTTTACCCGGCACTCGTTTCACTAAAATTGCAGCCCGGTTTACTCAGTCCTCATAACTCACGTGGTGGTCGTGTCCTGCGTGTCCTATGCTCCCCAGCAGGTGCGGGGCGCCCCCGAAGGACAGGTCGTGGTGGGAGGCCCCCACAACGCCCCCTGCGTGCAGAAGGGCGTCTCCCCCATGCTGGTGGTGGAACACGCGCGAGTGTGGCTCCTCAAACACAGCCTGTGTGTTTAGAAAGAAAAAAGAAAGTTATTTTTAATAAAGATTATACAAACAATGTCATTGGTTTTTATACATAAAGAGGCTCCTCGAACACAGCCTGAGTGGGAAAAAAAAATGAAAAAAGAAAAGATAAATAGCTTTTTCCAACGAAGATCACACAAAAAAATCATGGGTTTTAGAAATACCTTTACGTAAAGATCCTTCCTTAGTTGATTGAAAAACACAGATGGTATCGTAATGCCCATGTCAGTTGGTGAAATAGACGAATGAGGGAATAGTTTGAAAAATGAATTTCCATTGTTGCATAATCAATGTTTGATTACACATTTAAACACAAGCTGGAAAAAAAACATAATACCAGTGACGATGCACTGTTGAAGACACTCTTATTAGTGCGCACTTAGATTGAAATACGAGCTCATGCGTATTTTTTTTATTGGGAATTAATTTTGGCTGTAAAATTTCGGTGTGACGTGGCTGGGAGGCGTCAAATGTTTAGAGCACACGAATTGCAAGCTCAACTCTGAGCGAAAATTTGCTTTTATGTTGTTATATTGGGATAAATCTGGTGTTGGTGGGACATGAAGATAAATGCGGAGCTAGAATAATGTTGCGATAAGTCCGAGACCAGACTGAATAGAAAGCTCTAGATGTCGTGGCTGGAAAGATGAATACTGCATTAACTAGAAGCAAATGTCAAGAGAAAGCATTGCTAAAAGAGTTCGGCAAAAAAATGTAAGTTAATAGCATTGAATTTTGCAGCCCACAATTTCCTTGATGTGGATTCAATTTTGTTGCTAGTATTCACTTTAAAAAATTATAGATGTGGCATTTGCTCCTATTGCAGAAATCTAGAAATTTATTTCTCAGAGTTCTTTAAGGAAACTTTACGAAAGTCCTGGACATCTCACACACACAGGCCCTGGCATCTCCGTACGTCTCATCGACCTTTATACTTTGATCACAAATCTCCAAATGGAAGGAATTTATGTAAAAATGACTTCATTGGTCATTTCTATGATATTTTCTTGCGCAAGGTGGAACCTTCTCAATTTTTAGTAAAGAACCTTTTTTTTGAAAGAATTTATTTAGTAACCATTAAATTTGTCACTTCTATGATATTTTCTCGCTCACGTTGGAACTTTTTTAATCGAGACACGCGAGTTGAAGTTGAATCCAACATGGCGGCTCATGGTTTGCCTGGTGAATCGATTTTGTAAATTGATATTCACATACAGTACATCGCATCATTCTTTATGTCAAACATGAAGTTTTTTGATGTCGATTAAATTGAGAGATTTATAAAGATATAACAAAACTCTTACTGGTGTGCAAGTCACATTTTGAGGAAGTAATGTGAATAACTGATGCTCTAGTTCTCATTCAATAAGAGAGCCAACTCTGTAAGATTGTCCTAGAAATTCGGCGTAAATGCAAAGTCAGCAATTATTCAACACATTCTTCTTTTCATCTGAAAGTGATCGATATTAAAAAAATCTAGCAATGCGTCATGCTTTCACTGAACAAACTTTTGAAGTTCGCCACGCAAAATACCTGGTGGTGAGGGTGCTCGAAGAACACCTTCGGAGTCGCTCCAAAATCTCTTTTTTGGTGCAACTTTTGGGCCGTTTGGCCAGCGTTGCTTCTCGATTCTATCTTTTTTTTGGCGCTGATTTGTGAGCGCGAAGCACTAGTCAGACGAGATGTTCTGTGCTTGCTAGCAGAACCCAAAAACTTTTGCTGGTTGTTGGCGAAGTTGAAAGTTTCTTCGCGGTTGTCGGGAATGTGATGGAGATCGTGTTTGTCTTGAGGTCCTTGAGATTCTCCATGGTTGATGATGGAAAATGAATGTTCATGGTTCCCTGGTACCTGGAACGAGGCTTCATGGTTGTTTGAGGCCTGGAACAGGACCTGTTGTTGAGTGGCTGCCCTGGAAGACGTAGCCTGGTTGTCAACAAGCCGATGTTGGATCTTCGGATGCACTTCCGAACGGAAGAGAGTTCCGTGATCACCTTTAGATTGACCTCCACTGGTTTGATCTCCATTGGATTTAAATGTAATTGATTGACCTTCAATGGATTGGTGTCGTCTGGAGTGACCTCCACTAGATTGATCTCCTCTGGAGTGACCTCCACTGGATTGATCTCCTCTGGAGTGACCTGCACTAGATTGATTTCCACTGGATTGATCTCCTCTGGAGTGACCTCCACTGGATTGATCTCCTTTGGAGTGATCACTGGATTGACTACCACTGGTTTGATCAGCCCTTTGGAAGTGATCAGGCTTGAGTGAACCCTTCTGAGGATGTGCAGGAATATCATTAGGACGCAGCGTGCTCAGCAAAGGACTGACGGTGGATGGACCAGAAAACTCCCGCGTGTCCAGGGAACTATAGGATGAAGACGTAGCTTGTGAGCCAGGGAATGTGATGGGATAAAAGGAGGCTTGGGTGATAGGCTCTAGCTTGGGTTTCGTAGGCAAACTTTTAGGCTTTTTTCTTATTGTCGTCGTCGTTGTCGTATCTCGAGAGGTTGACGGAACTGAGTTGGGGATGAGCTCAGGAAGAAACTCCCGAGCTTGGGGTTGGTTTAGGAACTGGTAGATCGTCTGGGGGAGACTCTGGGTGATTACGGGGTGAAGTCTTTCGTAGCGTTGGGGGAAAGTAACCCCCAGGCATGAGCATATCATGCATATCATCACCGGCAACTGAAATTAAGAAAACTTTGTTGGTAGTTAAACAACTCGAACTCAGTTTAATGCTACGGCGTAGGTATGCTTACTTTAAATATTTCATGTGCATAGTAGCTATGAGTTTAGTCATTATTGGAGAAATATTCTTATAATGTGCGCGATTATTTTCGCATCATTGCTATCGTTACTATTCAACTTCTCGTTCAACGCATAGTATGATGTGTTCCCGAAAAAGATAATAACTCTTCTTTTCTAAAATCTGTAATTATTGCTTATATCATGCAAAGTATTTATTTATTTATCTAGTACTGTGCTTGACGTTTAATATGTAGTAAGAGCTTCCTATAAAGTCGTTGGTAATGCAACTATTATCCAGGCCTTGATCGAAATAATGACCAGTCAACTAGATTTTAAATAGACTTCGATTTGAGGTAAAAATTCTAATTTATAAAGAAAATATTTAAGTGTGATCGTGATGTTGAAAATGTTTTACTTGAAGCAAAGTTACGGCTATACATATTTTCTAAGCAAAAGCAACAATCAAACTCAAAACAACTGAATCGACAAGAAAAGAAGAAACACTGCACCTTTAGAGCAGCCATGGTGGAAGAGTATCGTGTCTTGGCGTGGTAAAGGTCGTCGCTGAACTGACGGTTGGGGTCAGGTCGCGCCCTTATATAGGGCACGCGCCGCTCTGCCCTCAAGCCCCGCCCCTCTGTCACTGCCCGCTGTTTGTCATGCTGACGCTGCTAAATTCCTCTCTTCTGATTGATTGTTCATTCCTGATTCCTCTCTCTCTCTCTTCTGATTGTTTATTGCGGCTGTACCCTCATCTAGAGTTACTACTGGCATGCATCAGGTACCTTTGAAGACATCACTATGAACATTGGATACAGTAGTACTCTCCACTGGCTAAAATCCCGTAGTTTTGAGAATGTCACTGACGAGCAACAGTTACAAAGACGCTCGCTACTAACGTGCATCTGGTAATTTTAAATATCACTGACGAGCATCAGCTTCAGTTGAACTTTTCACTGACGACCAGGGACACATACATGAAGACATTACTATGACGACCACCAATAATCTGTATTTTCAACTTCATTCAAACTTCAAAGTAATCTCGTTCGATATCTTTGGTCCTTCACATGAATTATACTGACGTAATCCCCATCGCAACTGTGTAGAATTGTACATCGATGGCGCTATATTTCACGAGATGAAATCAATGAGAGGTCTCGAAAAAATCTAAGGCCGAGGCAGAATTTAGAGATTTTTCAGCGTTGCTTGCCTTTACCCACTTTTCAAATTCACGTCATGTTTACACTGTAAATAAACCACGATACAAAAAGCAGAAAACCACTCTCTCGATTTGCTCGTTAATTTCGTTTCAAGTAAATGTGTATTAGTCCACTAATTTGCATGCGAAAAATTACGTATATTCTCTTCTCGAAGACCACCTATTTCCACAGTGGAAAATTTCACTATTTCTCTATATTTGGTTAACGAAGCAATTTGTTGGAAGGTAACCTCAACAAGTCCTGATTTGAACCACCAATGCATTGTTGTGGGTCCCATCATGCTGTACTGTTATTGATGTACACCTACTGAACTGTACACCTACTGGACTGTACACGTACTGGACTGTACACGTATTGGACTGTACACCTACTGGACTGTACACCTACTGGACTGTACACCTACTGGACTGTACACCTGCAGGACTGTACACCTACTGGACTGTACACCTACTGGACGGTACACCTACTGGACTGTACACCTACTGGACTGTACACCTACTGGACGGTACACCTACTGGACTGTACACCTACTGGACTGTACACCTACTGAACTGTACACCTACAGGACTGTACACCTACTGGACTGTACACTTTGGCACCAGTGTGAAACTTTAGATGCGATGCAGTCGCCGAGTTGCGCCGGTGGAAAGAAACAAGCCTCATAAAATTTGTCACGTTTTGAAATGGTCAGGAGAAAGTGAAATTTTCAAAAAAATACTTGTTTCTTAAAAGCCACGGTTTTTGACCATTACAAAGAAGCGTCCAGCGTATCGAAGTAGGGATAGTCACTCGTTTGCGTGGAGCATGAAAATCTGTACCTTTTTGCCGCATGTTCTCAAGAACCAAAAAAATTTTCGAATAGAACATCTGTTTGTGCATTTTGCTAGTATATTCAAGGTCTCTGCCGACGTATTCAAAACACCAAGAGCTTTTAGCAATCCCATCAAATTTTTACATAGTTTTTTGCTTGTTATTGGACGCCTGTTATTTTTAACCCACGGTTTCTAATGTTCAACACTTAATTTAGAGTTAGTCTATGGTGCTTGATTTTTTTTTCTGGGTGATGTTGCCCTAAAATTGCCTCCATCCAAAACTTTTCGCAACAAATATGAAGTCGATATAAGAAATTCATTCTATAGCTGTTCGCCAAGTCGTACTCTCCGTCACTTGTAACCATTGCTCTCATATGCTGCTCGCCGAAACGTCTTTTCTTCCTACCTAGATGAGGAGTATTAATATATGTAATATAATTAATACCTGACCAGGAATAATATATGTATTATAATTAATACCTGACCAGGAATAATATATGTATTATAATTGATACCTGACCAGAAATAATATATGTATTATAATTAATACCTGACCAGAAATAATATATGTATTATAATTAATACCGGACGAGGAATAACAAATGTTCCTTTTGTAGCATAAATACTGCTTTTCGCGATGGCTGATTCACGAAAATTTTACTCTGAATTAATCGAAATCGTATTTTGCAATTACGTTAGAACAAAATAAATTCACCAGACAATAAAAGTTCAAAGAAAAGCTCCCGCGAGTACGCTGTACAAACCTTGTTTTGAAAAAAGCCTCGGGCTCTGAATAAATCAAAATACGTACTGTATTGAAATCACGTTAGAACAAAGCATATACGCCAAGCCATGAGAGTTCGAGGAGCAACGGAAACCATGTGTTGAAAAAACCTCGTTCCAACAAAATGTGCAGCTATTGCATACGACACTCAAAATGAACACGTCAAGTGCGGCGGGTTAAACTGAAGTTCAATATGCAACTTAAATTAGAGTCAATATCAGAGATCAATTTCGAAAATTACGAACATTAAATAGATCGTGTCTAAATTGAGTTTTCGTAAAGTGTTTTTGAAAATTAAGTTTGCGACTGCTAGTCGGTCAGCAGTATTATGAAAATCCAATCAGTGACCACCGGTGGGTCACGTCATGGTAATACCCGACCGTCAAGTTCGGAGCTTTCTGCTACATGCCTTCTACCTTCGGGAATGCCTCAGCGAATTCTGCGGACGCAGTCACGGGCAGCAGAAGTGGCTGCGCACCTCAGCGCTGTCGCTTCACTTTCTGCGCTGCTATGTCATCTCTTGCAAAAACGCAGCTCGGCTATGTCTGCTGTATCATCATGTATCGCATACATGTCTCCCAATATGTTTACGTGTGTATGTTAAATTGTTACTATGTGTACAACTTTCCCTTTTGGAAAATTTTACTTCGGTGGATGAATTAGTACAGACGTTGATTATATATGAAGCAAAAAAGCATGCGTAAGTACACATTTCGTTCATTTGTAACAATGTCTGAATAAAGAAGTATACATATATTGCGCACAAGTCTTGCAAAAAGTACATCACATGTATCTTGTGTTCTACAAAAGCAAATTTGAATATGCTCGTCAAATCGTGAAATGAAACTTGAGAAAAATAAAATAAAATAAACGTTGAACATTTCACTTTTTAAATATTTTCATTTGCCTGCTCCTGAATGCTGAAAAGAAAAACATTTGATGAGCGTTCATTTCCCTTTACAAAAATTAAGTAATGCGTGATTATAAAACCTGGTCCACCAGACGAAGAAATTCACGAATTTTTAACGTGAATTTTATAAGCTGGCAAACTCCCCTTTTTTAGGACAACTGAAATTTCTTATAAAATATTGGGACAACTGCAGCCCAAACGAATAATTTTCACGGTCCACACTGAAAACAAAATAAAGTTAAAGATAATCCTAGTGTGATTTATGACATGCTATTTATCTCTTTTTTTGCAGCAAGCAGCGTGTTGGAACTGTAGAGGCAACTTAGAATGTACACCTTGGGTGGGAATGTACACCATTTAGCTACTTGGGTCGGTCTAGGTGCATTACAGAACTTGGAATCGAGAGCAAATTGTCGTGGGTATTTTATAATATATTCATTAACAACCCCCCAAATCGCGCCACCATCGCTACTCACATCAAACAAGGCTCCTATTGGTGAAATTAAAGCCTTGTTCTACCGAAGAAAACTAGTGATTAGAGAGCGATTAGAGAGCAATTCCAAAGCGATTAGAATGCGATGAGAGAGCAATTAGTGAGCGATTAGAGAACGCTCAGAGAACAATTTGCAAGTAATTAAAGAGCGATTAGCGAGTGATCGGAGAGCGAGAAAGAGTAATTAGAGAGCGATAGAGAGAGAGAAAGAGAGAAAGTGCGTGAAAGAGCAATTAGAAAGCGATTAGAGAACAATTAAAGAGCGATAGAGAGAGCGAGTGAGGAGGGAGCGCGCGTGAGAGAGCGATAGAGAAAGAGAAAGAGAGCAATTCGAGAGAGAAAGAGAGCAACTAGAGAGCGATAGAGAGAGAGAGAGAGGAATGCGAGCAGTGGAGCGGCAAGAAGAGAGTTACACAACACCAGACCTGCCTGCAACAAATCACATTATTGATAAAATTAAAAATACCTCGACTTTTTGCTCCCGAATTTTTGAGATCTTCATCGCGATTACCTGAGAGGTAAACTCTGGGCTTTTGTGCCTTCATGGCTAAGTTTTCGTTGAAGATTGTGAGATAAGGAACAATAGCAGAGAAAACGAACTTCTATCTCTTTGTCGATTCGTTCCTTGTGTATAAAAGTGTTTACTCACACACAGCTAACAGCATTTACTGTAAGTAAAATAGAAACAATAGATTAGCAAAAACATTACGCTGGTCGGATGACTTAAGGATTTTAGCTCGTTTTTATTGAGAGCTGTGAGGTCCTTTGGAATTGTTTAGAGGAATTGTTTCCGCGAGTTTTGATAACGACATTTAAAAGAATTTATGGAATTTTAACAAAATTGGAAACATCTCATCGCGATGCACCCGAGCGTCGGCAGGGATGCTGCGGCTGAGCTCGGATTGCATCAACTGCGCATCAACAGCACACCTACATCAACAGAGCATGAATATTTCATCAAGAGCGCATCAATCGTGCATCAGAAGCACACTAACAGTGCATCAACAACGCATCTACTTAAACAGTTCATCAGTATTTCATCAAGAGTACATCAACCGTGAATCAACAGCACGTTAACAAGACATCAGCAGTACACAAACAGCGCATCAACCACGCAACAGCGGCTTCCTACAATCGGATTTCCTTTATAATTCGCTCACACACGTCCGTACAATTTGGCGAAGAAATCAATGAGCAGCGTAAAGATTATGTATCACCCAATAAAGCGTCTAGTCTGAAAAACACACCACACTTGCTAATATTACTCCCGAGTAACATGAATTTAATTTCTAGCTTTCCACATTTGACACATAAAATAATTTGTTTCAAGCAGTTCATAAGTTCAAACACAGTGACCGCTCATTAAATTGTTTCTGATTTTTCCCATTGGACTTGCAAAAAAAAGAGCTTAAAGCAATCCTGAAATAGAATCACATTAACTCCAGATTTAAAGCATTCATAAGCCTCTCCACTAGACATCCAAACAAGTAACTTTAAAATAATTCACTACTAGAATAGCAGTAACTGCACATTGACACATTGACTGTGATGTGACCCACCGGTGGGTCGTGATACAAGTTTTTTCACTTACGAAAAGACCAACACGTGAGTCGCCTAAAACTTTGAAACAATCTTTTAAAATGAATGGCATTTAATGAACCCAGTTAAAGTTGGTTGTTTAAAATAATTTTAACAACTTTTGACTTTAAATTTGAGTTGAATGTTGAACCCATCTACACCATCACACAGATCGCACACACGACAGTGACTGTACACATTCGAAAACTTTCATACGTAGTGTTATGTCTGACTCACGTCCTGCTATGTCTAATTCATGCATGACTCGTCACCACATATGTCAACCATGATGTACTGAGACGAACATTCACGACCGTATATGATTTTTGTGACTTTTTGTATTCCTGCTGCATTGTATTGCTGAATGTCGCTACAGCCGCTCAGGGCACTACAGCTGCTCAGGGCACCACAGCTGCTCAGGGCATTACAGCTGCTCAGGGCACCACAGCTGCTCAGAGCATTACAGCTGCTCAGGGCATTACAGCTGCTCAGGGCACCACAGCTGCTCAGCGCACCACAGCTGCTCAGGGCATTACGCACCACAGCTGCTCAGGGCACCTGATTTTTCCAACTTGTTGCCAAAGTCGAATTTACAATGGCACAAATGGTATTTTTGACAATCTGTTTCCCGTCAATAATTGGTTATGTTTGTAAGTCATAAATTTTTCGACTTGTTCGTGCTTCATATTTTTTGACAACAATCAGCAAGAGGATTTGATGTTTTGTTTTTCCTCCCTTGAGTTTTTGAGCAATTTTTTTGTTTTTTTTCCTTCTTTTCTTGTGTGTCAACAACTCAAAGAACCACAAACTTTGGTGAGGTAAAAATTTGTCCCAAAATAAATATGTCGTTATCTCTTCAATAAGCTCAAAATTCCAGTAACTAAAAGATACCACCTGCACCCACAAATTCCTAATCTTGAACCACCCATTTCGAAAAAAATACAATGTTCAAATAAAGGCCAAATAGAACGCCAAAAACCTCTCCCACAAAATCTAGATACAACCACATTTTCGGGTGATTTAGATAAACGATAAAGTTGTAGGTTATTTTTTTATTTTTCATGAGCTTCTGCAAACTTTTGTTTGATCTTCAATGTACGGTGAGCAAGAAAAGAAGTTTATCGGCTGATCTTTTTGATGCCGTAAGAAAATGAAACTCT